>CAEFZY010014141.1:0-17011 GCA_903066815.1 Brachyrhaphis roseni
TTATCACTAATTATCTTGTTTTAACGTACAATGCTATGTACCTACTGCCATCTAGTGATAAGGAAATTGCATGATTACGTCGCTAGTCACTTCTACAGCACAGACACTAGAAAACGGCATATTATTTGCAGATAATTAATTTGTTAGGTGAAATTGGATAATTTCCACGGCACACTTGACGATCACCCACGGCACACTAGTGTGCCGCGGCACAGTGGTTGAAAAACACTGGTGTAGACAATATGGGTGTCGCTATTTTTTCACCTGCACCTTCCATTTCGGCTCCTTCATGTTCTAATTGAAAGGGCTTAACTTTAATTATTGAGCAGACATGACTGTTTTGTCTGGTTGGAGCTAGCCCCGTAGCACTTGGCATATGTCAGCTGCCCATGATGCGTGGTATGGTAAACATGTGACAATATTTTACTTCAATTTTTAAAAACTAAACCATTGCAATATTTTAGTTTTAATATTTTTAAAATGTGACATAATTCCACTTTGGCTTCGGCAAAGGTTTCTGATTAATGGTTAGCTAGACGCTTAGCCTGCTAAGAGCGCAGGTATGGTTCTTCCTGTTCACATTCTACAGAATTTTTGTGTTCTTTATCTCATTTTTAAGCACTTTTAGTGCTTAATGTTTTTAAAGAAACAGTCTGTGTACAAATTTGCTTTAGTTACATTTCCAGTATGTGTGAACCAGGTTTGGACATTTGGTAATAATAATCTCACCGTGAGTCATGCGATAAACTAGCCCAGTTTATTTGAAACACTGCACAGCAGGTTGAAATGCTGCGTGGGTTTTTATACGGGTTGTCATTTGTCTTGTTGCTGTACCAGAAACTAGACCAAAAGAATTTGGTATGATTTATTGTTTGTGGGTTTAAAAGTCCAGTTTCTCTCATCTGATCAGAGAAACTTCTTCTTGCAGCAAACTCCAAACAGAACATCATACAGTAGTGCTGTCCAAGCGTTTTGCACCAGGGGCCAACATTCCCAAATTGAAAGTCCCCAGGGGCCAAAGTTAGTTGTTTTTTTTCCTCTCCAAGCAATAACACAAAACTAATATTATTGTGTTTTTTCTTCTTCTTTACCTGCTCACTAATGAATTAAGCAATATTTTTAATGAAGCCAACAGTAGCATGATGTTTGCCTTAATGTTTACAATTATGCAACTTTTTTGGGGGCCCAATTATTTTGTATTTTGTTGGTGTATAAAATGTTTTTAGTTCATTTCCAGCAACAAAGAAAGATTATTTTCTTCTAAAACCTTTGCTATATTTAGCCCAAGGTGTGTTTCTGAGTTTTAAGAAATATATATATCACCGTATGTTTGTGGCACAACTGTCTATGAAATAAAATTAAATTAAAAAAAAACGATTACGTAAAAATGATTTACTTTTTACAATTTTCCATTTAAGATATAAACTTGCCATGGAAATCTTTTACTAAAACATTTACAAAAAGCATCTGTCTACATCAGAGGGCCACATAAACTTATTCTAAGCACCACAAATGGCCCTCAGGCTGCACTTTAGACACCTCTGTGCTTTGTAGCTTTTTTACAAAATAGTTTTTTCTCTCACAATTTCTCCATAAAGGATATATATATATATATATATATATATATATATATATACATATATCTGGAAAATTTTCCACATGTTCAAACTTTTATTCTCTTGTTTCTTTTTCATCCGATTTGTACATTATCTAATGAATAATTTGGACTGCACAGTGAAGTTGAAAGCTGAAATTAATATTGCTGTTAGGGCAGATGACCAATATTTACCACTATTGCATATTTTTTCTCCTACCTATTCAACACTGTGAAAAACAATAACACAGCTTATGTTTCTCCTTTGCTTCAATTAAACACCCCACAATCCTGTGCTGCATCACTTTGGTTGTCACATGACCAAACAAAAACCACATGGCTCCTGAAACACACACATACACACACACACACACACACACACCCACACACGCAAATGGCAACAAAATGGAAATAAACATTGATTGTTAGTTATTTCAGGATTTAAAAAAAACAAAAAAAAACGTAAAAACTTTTTAAAAATCTGCATTTGTCTTGTCAATATTTAAAAAAATGTTGGTTCTGCATGTTTTAAGCCAAATCTTCACGAGCCATCGGGAGGAAAGTCACACTGCAAAAACAAAATATTTTTTTTGTCTAGACTCTAGTGGGAATATTACAGCTTGAAATAAGATATAAGAAACTTAAAAAGTACCAAAGATATAGGAGGTTGTTTTAGGTAATTAAATCCTTAATATTGATAAAAATGTGCTAATCCCATTGGAATATTATTTTACTTACAAGACATTTTCCCATGTAATAAGTTAAATAATCTGCCATCGATCAGTTGATAACAGTCAATATTGATAATTATTATTTTGTTGCTGTGTTTCTTGCAGACCAGGGTTACGATCCCTTCAACCCAGAAGTAGTGAAACCTCAGGAGCAGCAGAATGGGCAGCCTGCTCCTTCTGGAGACCTCAGCGGTGCCTTGGAGATGGTCAACAGAGCCATCGAGGAAGTCCGTGGCGAGGTGGAGCGAGAACAGCGGAAGCTTTCTCGCATCGGAGACGAGCCTTACAGTCCCACTGAGAAGACGGCTTCGTCTTCATCCGACATCGCTAAAAGCCAAGCAGCGGCCTCGCACCTGGCTTACGACCCTGGGAGCTATCAGATCACATCGGGAGGATACAATCCCACCCCAGGCTGCAGCAAGTACACCTTGGATTCAGACAGTCAGAGGTCCAACAGCAGCAGCTCTATGGAATATGTTCCCACTTCCCTGAAAAAGCCTCAGTCTCGGACACAAGTGCCCTGTCCTCCCCAGAGCCCCAAGTCTCTGAACACTGCATCCTCGGCAAAGTGCAAATACACTCTGGACAATTCTAGGCCGTCTACGGATATGGAGTATGACCCTCTGTCCAACTACTCTGCAGGGATCGCAGTAAAAAATAAGAGAGACGAGGGTTCACATCCAGTTAAGACTGACTATAAGAAGGCATATCGGCTGGATGCTTCAAATAAGGAGGGTGATACAGCTGGGAAAAAGCTACAGCAGGCGAGTATAGACTTAAAAAAGTACACCATCTCTGACTCTGATGGGGAAAGCTCTGGAACAGAGTACCGACCCACATCGCTTAGCAATCTGCAGCAAAGAAAGGCCAACATTGTGTCGGCCAGAGACGCTTTGGGGAGAAATACAAAAGACAGGAGTAAAAGTATAAAGGGCGCTCTTACACAGAGGAACAAGGAGGAGCTTGCACAGGACTTAGATTCACAGGAAAATATCAAACAAAAGGAGAACTTGGAGAAAAAGAAGCTGGCAGATCAAAGTGGTCATGGTAAAATTAGCAAACCAGAGAAAACTCAAAATATTGATAAAGAAGTAAAGAAATCATCTGGTGTTAAAAGTAGCAGTGGTGGCAGCTGTAGTGCAAAAGACAAATTATTGTGTAAGAACTTTAAGCAAGACTCTGCAAAGAAGGAGAACAAAAATCAGAAAGATGATAGTAAAAACACGCTAAAGATGAAGGATAAAGTTCAGAGAGAATGCAGGGATGATAAGAGATGTGAGAGTAGGAGCAAGATGGTGGAGAAACTTAAGAGAGCCTTAAGTGAACAAGACAAAGATGCACGAGAAAGCAAAAAACTGAAACCATCGGAGCGTGAGAAAGACCAAAGCAAGAATAAGGACAGCCAGCACAGAAACGGTAAACTGAACAGCAGTAGAAGAGAAAAAGATGTTGAGAAAAGCAAAAGCAGCTCCAGCAGCTGCAAGGGGAGCTCGGCTAAAGCAAAGCAAAACGCCAGCTCGTCAAAAAAGAAACTCAAAGACAAGAGTCTGAATCTGAGCCACGCAGATCTGTTCGGAGACGAGAGCCCCGAGGAGGCCGACCCGATGGAGGAGGACAACGACGAGCCGGAGGAAGTCCTGGTCAGGAAATCAGCCGACGCGTTAAAGAGGGGACTTCTGAGCAAGAGGAAGGCTTCAGAGAGGACGCCATCTTCCTCTGAGGACGAGGCCGACGGGAAACCGGAACGCAGCAGGTCGAGCTGGGAGGAGCCTGACGACGTCCGAGTCGACTTCTCCATGTTTCAGGATGATCTGGACTTTGACTCGGATCCGATGGAGGAGTGTTTGCGGATCTTCAACGAATCCAACGATGTGAAGAAGGAGGACAAGGGACGGCAAGCAAAGCAGGTGCTGCTGTCTTTCGTCTACTTCTCTTTTACTTTTCATTCATATTATAACTTCCAGGGGTGTTCGAATTTATCGACCACTGATTTATTGATTTCCTTACATTTGGGAGATCTGCGATTCGCCGACACTTGCATGTGAAGCCGGCCCACCAGGTCATGTCTGCATGTTTACAGTTTATAATCAACCACTTTTACCAACTCAGTGACTTTCTTGCTATATTTAGCAACATTTCAGAAAAAAAAAAAATGGTAGCGGCCAAAATCAGAATCGGGCTTTTTAAAGATCGGTAATTGGCGATTGGCCAGAAAACTGCAGTCAGTGCACTCCTAATAACTCCACAAAGTCTTACAAAGTATTTTTATTTGGCTTTTAGTGAAAATATATTTGAGAAAGCAAGGCAAAAGTAACTTGCAAGTCATTTTTCAGCAAAATGTAATTGCTTGTTTTGAGTCAATATTGATAAAAAAATTACTAGTTCTACTGACAGATTATTTCATGTATACCAACATGTTATAATTGAAAAAAATTTCCAGTGGAACTAGTAGTTTGTAAAACAATATTAAGGCGTTATTAACTTAAAACAATCTAAGTTTTACTAAAAAGTTTCTTGTAAGTTAAGAGTTATTTCAAGTATTTTCACAAGAAGCTAGACAAAAACTATTTGTTAATATTTTGTTATTTTGCAGTTCAAGCTTTTCTTCTTTTCCTCTTCCAGGCGTCCAGGGATTCAGAGGAGGAGAGAAGCACAGATAGCACTTTAACCACACTCTTCCCCGGCCAAAAGAAAAGAGTGTCCCATTTCTGTGCCAAAGGAGATGTAAGTGAGACTCTTTTGAATCATTTTAATTGTATGGTACATTGTATTTTATGTGCAAACACTTTTTACAAATTTAGTAACTCATACACAGGTAATCTTTGCAAACAATGGTACTTTGTAAAAACAACATCAAGCTTTGTGTTGGTAGAAAGAAGAACAGGAACATCTGAAATATCAACTAAATCAGAGGGAGTTTCTTGTTTACCTTTTAGAGTCTGACTTTTACGTGAAGTGTGGTGAAAAATCCCCTGTAGCGTGATGTTTACTTCACACCATTCTGTGATGTTTTTATTCCTAAATTGAGGTGGAGTTCAGGTGGCGGCGACAGAGAAACAAGGAAGTAAAAACAAGATATGAAACATGTACCTGTAAATCAGAACTCAGGGGTTTTCCTGATATGATTTAATGGAAACATTCCAGAGAGATGTTCTGATCAGGCTTCTGACACGTTTCTGAATCACCAAAGGCCGTCTTTAAAGCTGATTCTGTGCTTTGATTTTATTTTAGAATATTAGTATTCTAAGAATTGAATGTAGTACTAGCACAAACTCAGAGACGCAGAGTTAAAGTCATTCTAAGAAGAGATTATCTTGTAATTTATAGGATTTTAGCCCCCACAATATAAAATTACTATTTTGTGGGTGTTGTGGTGGCGCAGGGATTAAACACAACCCGCATATGGAGGCCTTAATCCTCGACGTGGCTGTCGCAGGTTTGATTCCCGACCTGGTGACCTTTGCCGCATGTCCTCCCCCTTCTCTCATTACTCACTTTCCTGTCAATTCACTATCACATAAGGGCCACTAGAGCCAATAAAACCTTTATTCATATAAAATTATTTAAATCTAACCATAAATATATAAAAATGCACAACAAATTCCTCCATCTTATTATTTATCACCAATAAACAAACTAGTATTTTTGTCTAGTTTCTAGTACAAATGTCTTAGTAAATGTGAGTCTTAGTAAATGTGAAATAAGACAAAACTAACTTTGAAGTAACTTTTCAGCAAGATAGGAGCTTATTTTAAGTCAAAAATTCTTTAATACTAGTTCCACTGGCAGATTAATTCACTTATAACAAAACATTTTGCCATGTTATAAGTGAAGAAATCTACCAGTGGAACTAGAACTGGGTTGCTAGGTAACGGGCTGGGCTGGACTAGGGTTGCTAGGTGACTGGCTGGGCTAGGCTAGGGTTGCTAGGTGACGGGCTGCGCTGGGCTAGGGTTGCTAGGTGACGGCACAGTGCCCCTTGATTTTGAAATAAGTGAAAAAAAATCTGCCAGTGGACCTACTACTTCTTTTTAATCAATGTTAAGGAATTATTAACTTAAAACAAGCTTCTATATCTTCCTGAAAAGTTACTTTTAAGTTAGTTTTATCTTACTTCGAGTTTACTAAGATATCTTCACCAGAAACTAGACAAAAATACTGTACATTTTGTGTTTTTACACAAAACTGCTTGGTAAGTGTTTTGCATACTTGGTAAGTATTTTTGCATACTTACCAAGCAAAATACTTGATAAGTATGTGTGTGTTCACATACTTTCATAATACCAATATTTTTGTTGTTACTTTCCAGACCGATGCACCTTCGAAGACAGTGGTCCGGCCGTACAAGCGGCCCACTCCACAGGAGGTCTGCTTCCAGCGTATGCAGCTGGCGCAGCAGCAAGCCGCCCAGCTTTCAGCGTCGGTCAAAGCCGCCTCACAGAGCTCAACCTCCAGCTTCGCCGGAGAGAAGAAGAGAATCGCTCACCGGCCCAATCCTCAGATAACCTCCTCTAAGACGAGTAGGACGCCTCCCGGCTCTGGTTGAAAGTTTGTGCTTGGCTCTATAATTAGTCAAATGTGGATGTTTGTCCCAGCAGGTCCAGCACATGGAAAACCAGCTGCCAGTGAGACTCCCCAGGGGGTGAAGAGCCAAACCACAGCTGGCATTCTGTCCAAAACCTCGTCTACGGTGGCGCAGAAGAGGACGGCACACACACCCACCATGAAGGTGATTTTTAACTATTCATGTCAGGCATTATTTGATAAGCTTATAGATATCTAGTTCCTCCTTGTGCATGTTTTTTTTATTTCTGCACAGCGCTGGAAATCTCTAGAAGTCCGGTAGACTGACTGGGGACCAAAGTTGCAACATTTGTTAGATTTTCAGCTGGTACAGTTTGCTTTTACACTGCTCTGTGTCAAACAAACCAGCTATTTCAAAATCCTGTTCACTACCTTACCTGTGGTGGCGCTGTAGCAAGAACTAATGAGGGAAACGACAAAAAAACATCTGAACAAGAACCTGAGCGCAACTTTCTTTGCAAAAACACAAAATCTCAACAAGTATTTTTCCATAGTTTCTAGTACAAATATCTTAGTTCCCTTGAAATAAGACTAAACTAACTTACAAGTAACTTTCCAGCAAGAAATATGAGATTTTTTAAGTCAATAATTCCTTAATATTGATTTAAAATGTGCTAGTATCACTGACATGTTATTTCACTTTTAACATGGGGAAAATGTCTTGATTTAAGTGAAATAATCTGCCAGTGGAACTATTACCTTTTCATTAATATTAAGAAATTATTTACTTAAAACAAGCTCCTATTTCTTGTTGAAAAGTTACTTGTAAGCTAGTTTGTCTTATTTTAAGTGTAATAAGATATTTGTGCGAGGAACTAGAGCAAAACACTTGGTAAGATTTTGCGTTTTTGCAGTATAGGCAGTAAGATGGTTCACGTCAGATTTCGTTGGCGCATACACACCTCCCCAAGCAAACCAGACTTTCTAGGCGAACATAATAGAGTTGAATTAAAGCAGAGCTGGTGTGAATTTTCCTTAAAGTCTTGTGAAGGCTTTAAGGATCAATGTGTAAATTCAGTTTTTTTTAAGTGACTCCCTTCTCTGCATGTTTGTCTTTTTTTTCCCCAGAGCTCCTCCATGAGGCGTCCAGTCATCCCCACTGAGTTCGGGGCGAAAGTTCCCACCAACATCCGCCAGCGCTACCTCAACACGTTCATAGACGAATGTGTCAAGTTTTGCCCGTCGGAGGATGTCGCATTTCAGACGGTGTGAACATTATTTCTTCTTTCTGCTCTGCTAGAGTCGGTTTGTGTTGTTTATTAACAGAATCACTTGTTTGACTAATTGTGGTCAAACAAGCGGTTTGACCACAAGCTTTTGGTTTGGTTCACATTTTCACTTAAAGATGGTTGTTTCAGGCCCTTGATGAGGAGAAGCTGGTGTACGAGCGCAGTAGCAGTAAAAACATCTACCTCAACGTTGCCGTCAACACGCTGAAAAAGCTTCGGGGCAAAAGCAGTTCGTGTTCGTCACCTGTCAAAAGTATGTAGTCTCAACTCCCATCTATAAAGTTTAAATCCTGGTATGTTGTTAAAAAAAACAAACAGGCTATAGTTGATCATTTTACGTTTTCCTATTTTATCTTGACATATATGCTTTACAATAAATCTAAGAATCAATTCATAACTTAACCTGCAGCTTCAAAAGCAGGCTAAGTGCTTCTTTTGAAGCTGCAGGTTAAGTTTATTTACATAGCACATTTCAGCAACAAGGCTGTTTAAAGTGCTTCACGTCATAAAAAACACAAAAATCAACAATTGAAACATTGCAATTGTACAATTGTAAATACATTTTCATATTTTTTATGGTGGATGAGGAAAACATTTTATCTGAATTTGTTACAACCAATATGAGGGAGTGAATATTTGTTTGTTTTCAGTTTTGTGCAGCTCATCTGTTTTAACATTAATAAAATGACAGCCAGTGGATCTGTTTTTCCATTTTCTGCAGAGGATTCTGGGCTGGCAGCTAAGCGAAAGGCTCAGTCCCATGAGGAGGTTCTGGGAGGTCGTCTTGCAGCCACAACCAGCTTCACTGTCAACCGGTCGGGCAAACAGCAGGAGGAGAAACTCTCCGGTAAAAAAAACATGGCCTCCATTTCAGATCAGATGACAGATGTGCTCATTTCTCTCTTCTTGTTTGTGTTTTTCTGGATTCAGCTCTTTATGCGTCACTTTATCACATGCTTGGCAGCAGAAAACGCAGATTATATCTCTAAAAAAACAAAAAGTAAAACATTTTTTTCCTGTGAGGTGCTGCTTACAGTCTAGAAGCAGTTTCACAGTAGAAGGTCTGTTCAAGCTGCCATGTGACAACCTGAGGGTCACCAACCCATGACCCCTCGTCAGAGGGGACATGCTAACGGCGCTCCAGCTAAATAACAACAAAATTACAAAATTAAACCTTTTCTGATCCCCAAGTTTCCTTTTTGGAAACCCAACAAGTTTGTTTCCTTTTTGCTTTTGTTTCATATGTTTTTATTGAAAGAAACTGATTTGGAAACATTTTCTCTTGCCTGATTTTGTTATTTTTTTGTTAATTATATCAATATATAAATAATAATTTTATCTGTTACTCAGAACTTGAGTAGATTTTTACTTTTTTACCCCAAGTTGAGTCATTTTTTGGTTGGCTATGTTTTACTTTTACTCAAGTAAGAGTAAAAAGTAGCCATCCAAGAGTAATAGAGTAAAAAGTATTTGAGTCTACTCAAGTACTGAGTAACTGATCAAATCATCAATCATTTAAAATAGAAAAATTACATCTCAGATGGACTAAAATATAAAATTAAGTGAAAATTTTGGTATTTTAAGGAGAAAAATTACAATAATTCAGATAGGTAGCAAAAAAATAACGAAATCAGGCAAAAGAAAATGTTTCCAAATCAGTTTCTTTCAGTAAAGATCTTATGAAACTTTAACAAAAGCTGCAGGTGTGTGTTTGTGTCTTTTTGTTGTGGATTTTTGGTTAAAACATGCTTGTTCTTCATTCAGTGGGCAGAAAATCCAGAAATTTTACTCATTAAGAGCAGAAATATTTCATAATAAAGTTACTGAAGTAAAAGTAAAAAGTACAGCGTATTTAAAAAAAATACTCCTTTTAAAAAAAGTTACTCAAGTGAATGTAACTAATTACTAACAAACTGTGGATATTTCTGAATATCTGTCACATATGGAAAAAGTCAGATTGTGTCTCGTTTTGTTTTAGGAGTTTGTGATAGATTTAGTTGTTGCTCTGTTTGTGTAGGCGCCAACCTGTACAGGAAGCTGCAGGCATACCTGATGACAGAGGACCAGCTGCAGGAGCACGGATACCCGCGGCTAAACCCCGAGGCCTCGGGCAAGGCCGTCATCTACAACCAGCCAGAGAGAAAGATCTGCCCAGACCGTGAGGAAACACGCAGCGGCATCCGTCTCAAACCAACACCACACTTTCAGCTAAAAGGTTTCTGCTTATCTTCCTGCAGCGTTGGGCAGGATATGCTGCCGCTGCGGCGCCGAGTATAAGGTCAGCGTCAACGGCAGCTGCGTCCGCAGAGAGGAGTGCAGCTATCACTGGGGGCGTTTACGCAGGCACAGAGGTAAACGCTCTGAGTTGTCTTTCCTTCTGAGTCGGTCGTCTCCTCAACGTGTTTTATTCTCCTCTCAGTCGCCGGCGGCTGGGAGACGACGTACAGCTGCTGCTCGGCTGCTGTCGGAACTCCTGGATGTCAGATAGCAAAGGTATCACAACAAAACGATGATCATATATTCATATATTGGAAAGATATGGACTCAGAGATTATTCTAGAAGTAGTAAAACCCTAAAATAAACATTGACATGTTACGTTTATTAGCTGGACAAGCAATAAAATTAATCATCCAAACATTTAATTGTTTAGAAAGAAGTCATTAAGTGTAACCAAGTCACTTTTATTATTTTTTAAGATTATATTTGATGTTTTATTCTTTTAGTGCTATATTAGTTGTATTATAATAGTGTTAATAGTGGTATTAGCTTATTTTAGTTAGAGATGCTAAAACTTAAAGTTTTGTGTTTATTTAGTTGTATTTATTCGACTATAGTTATTTATTTATTAGTTTATTTATGTATTAGATCTTTGATTTAATGTTGGTTACTTATTTATGTATTAGTGTATTTTATTTTAAAATAACTTCAAATGTAAGTTATTTTGTTTAATTATAAATATTTAAATCTAGTAATGTGTTTAGAATTTATTTCAGTCATCAATTTATTTAACTGTAGGTACTTAGTAGTTTATTTGTTTATTTATTAACTATAACAAACTAATTTATTGACCTAACTATAGTCACTTATTTGTTAATTTTTATTTATAGTTAAAGTTGTTTATCTTTGTAGCTGTTCTTGTTTGATTTATTTATGTTATTTAATATTTTATTTTTATTTATTATAGTTACTTAACTATCTTTTATTATTAAATAAAGTAGGTTAGTCAAGATATTGCTTTGGATTTTTAGGAAAACTTTTTAAATCTTCATGAAACGATCAGAGATGAGTATTAGACAGTTAAGTCTAATACTTAATTTTAGTCGTTTAATTTTCTCCATCGCTCTGCGTTTCCATAGCAACACGTGCAGGACGGCCGTAAAGAGTCCCTGGACGGCTTCGTGTCGACGTTCAGCAAACAGCTGCCACCGGACGGAAACGGCGGCGTGTTCGCTTTGGATTGTGAGATGGTGAGTTGGAGCGAAACAGGAACCGTAAACCATGGCTGGGCAGCATGGCTTAATCAGAAAATCTCTGATTTTTTCAGGCCAGATGCAATTTTAATTGATTTTTAATTTTTTTTGCCTGCTTTCTTTTCTAAAAAAAGACGTTGCAAAAATCTTTCTAAAAAATGGCTTTTAATTCAGTCATGTGTTCTATCAGAGTGTTAGGGCCAGGATGGCAGAATTTTTGTTTAATTAGGAGAATATTAGCAGAAAAGGGGCTATTTTACTAGAAAAAAAATATATTTTAAAACTGCGGAAAAAATAAGTTTTTTAGTATGAAATTGTTTAGTGATCAGGATCTCATCAGTCAGAAATCTGAGATTAAAGTCTGAATTCAGAGAAAAAAATAAAAAGGTCAGAATGTTTATTTTCCATCGGCTCTAATCCTCTTCCACAGACATTTGACATTTATTTTGGTAAAAACAAAAAATCTTAGCCTGATCCTTTGTGACGTAGAGTTGACCTGAATTCAAAGTCCAATAAATAAAAGCTGTAAAAAATAAAGTGGTGGTGAAAATAAATTCTGATTTTCCAAAAATGAAATCCCTCAAAAAGAAACAAACAAAAATAAATGAATAAATATGGTAAGCATTAGCGTAGCTTAGCTTTAATTGGTTGTTTTCCTGTCTGTGTGATCAGTGCTACACTAAGCAGGGCCTGGAGCTGACCAGGGTCACCGTCATTGACTCCGAGATGAAGGTCATCTACGACACGTTTGTGAAGCCCGACAGCAAAGTGGTCGACTACAACACACGGTGAGGGAATAGGAAGCGACTCCCGGCGCCATCTTGGATGGCTGCAGGTGTGAACGCGCCGCTAGTTGTGTGTGACGAAGCTGCGTCTCTCTCACAGATTCTCAGGCGTCACTGAGGAAGACTTGGTGAACGCCACCATCACCCTGAGAGACGTTCAGGCGGTTCTGCTCAGCATGTTCAGGGCGGAGTCCGTCCTCATCGGACACAGTCTGGAGAGCGACTTGCTCGCACTCAAGGTGACCTTCATCATCCTCTTCATCATCTTCTCCAGGCGCTTGTTGTTTGAGCTGCATGAGCACTGCAAAAACACAAAATCTTACCAAGTATTCTTAGTCTAGTTTTTACCGCAAATATCTCAGTACACTTGAAATAAGACTGAATTAACAGCAAGATAAAGGAGCTTGATTTAAGTCAGTAATTCTTAAATATTGATGAAAAAGTACTTATAAATTAATTTATAACAAGATATATTTCCCATGTTTTAACTAGAACTTTTTCATCTATATTTTTATTGACTTAAAACGAGGTCCTAAATCTTTCTGAAAAGTTCCTTATAAGTTAGTTTTGTCTTAATTCAACTTTACTCAGATATTTGCACTAGAAATTAAACTAAAAATACTTGGTAAAATTGTTTTTGCAGTGTACGCAGTCTTTAAAAATGGGTAATTTACTTTGTGAGAAGGTAAAAAAATCTGGCTGCAGGTAATGCATAATGTAATATCTAATTTATATTCTACTTTATGTTAAATAATCTAGAATTTTATTAAAATGAGTACAAAAAATAGTTATATTTTCATTACACACAGTTGGTAATGCATTTAAGGTGTTTATTTCAGTCTTTTTGATGATTTTTATTTTGAAAAAAAGAACAACTAAATAATCTTAGAAAATTTGAATCGTGTGCAACACAAAATAAAAAAAATGTTTTTGTTCCAGAAATGTTTTATTGTTTACACAATCATGAAAAAAACTGCTGCCTCATGACTTCATGCAGATTTTAAATGGTCAAAGTTCATTTTTAAAGTTTTATCCAGTTTAATTCATATTTTTGGGGTTTTGTTTGTTCTCTTTGCTTATCCAGTTGGTTATTTTGTAGATCAATTATTTGTTTTGCTAGTCTGTAATGTTTGTTTTGTTTTGCTGCATGAGCACTGCATGCAGCAAAACAAACTCGATGAACTAAAAAATAATATCTCCTTTCTCAAACTGAAGTCCATAAATGTAACTAATTGAAGACTAAAAAGGTTGCTTTAACAAAAATTTGCAATTTGTTGCACAAATTTAATGTCTGACAGAGCAATCTAGTCCCTTTCTGATAAAAATGTTTTTCTTTCCAGTAAATAAATCAACTAAAAACAATAATATTTTTTAAAGAGTAAGGTTTATTTTACAGATTTATTTTATTTCCTCTCTGTTTCCAGCTCATCCACAGCTCAGTCGTAGACACAGCCATCGTTTTTCCTCACCGCCTCGGTCTGCCCTACAAACGTGCCTTGAAGACCCTGATGGCCGATTACCTCAAACGCATCATCCAGGACAACGGTGAGAAAATCCACCTGTAGATATGATTTTGTTTTTTAAGCTGTGCAGTTAGAACAACTTATTCTTTTTCCAACAATTATTTATTTTATCTAATAAACTGTCTCACTAAGTCTGACTTTGTTGAAAAATATACCGGCTTTCCAGCACTTTACTGCCAAGTAGCAACAAAAAAAGTAAACCAAACTAACAAACCAGATTGTTAAGAGTTCAACAAAACTAAAACCCAACAAAGTTGTAAATAAAAACAGAGACAAATAGTAGACTAATGAATTAAACTGGAGCGTTGCTGCTTTGATTTCAGACTGCTAAATGTTTGAATCTGCTCCAGATGAATCTTTCGTTTCTTGGGTTAGTTTGTGCAATATGCCCAAATCACCAGCAGATGTCGCTGTTGCTGCTGTGGAAGCTTTTACTTCTTTATTTATAGTATGGTACTCCAAGTCATAATATTTCTATTAAAAAGATTAACATTTTCCATTTGCCTCATTTGTCCAATGTGTTGGATGATTATTGATCTGGAAATTGTTGTTGATGCAGCTTTGTGTTGATAAATTTTGCAAAGTTTGTCATTTTTTTCAGTGACCTCGCCAGCAAAATTTGTTGTGTTGATAATGAGAAATTACAAAAAAGAAAGATTTAAAGTGCCAGCAGCAAAACTAGGGAATAAAAACACACCAGAAGACACAAACTGCTTAAATTCTGGTTTTGTGATGTTTAATGTTCTTTTAACTGGTTAGAAATTAACTCCTTCATTAGTCTGGATTCAGAAATCCTGAGCTCTGTCACAACTGTGAATAATAAATGTTATATTTTTAGAATCTGAAAGTAATTGTTTTCCAGTGTTACTTATCCTATAAACAATTCAGTCTGTAAATAATGAAATAAATATTCAACTGAAATTTTTTTATTTATATAGCAACAATTCACAACAAATGTCATGTTATAAAAATCTGATTTATATGCTGAAATATAAACACTGCAAAACACAAAACAAGTACTTTTGGTCTTGTTTTTAGTGCAAATATCTTAGTAAATTAGAAATAAGACAAAACAAGTAACTTTTCAAGAAGATATAGGAGCTTGTTTTAAGTCAGTAATAAAAAGATTAAAAGATTATAATTTATAAAATTAGGAAAGTCCAAAATGCCAAATTTAGCCAAAATGTGACAATGATGGAATCTGATTGGCTTTTGATATAAAACCTTTAAAGCCCGTTTACACAGACTTGCTAATGGTTTGGAAATAAAATCTTCTTTTATTCTCTTATTTTATTGTCTTAGATTCACGCTTTGTGAATCTAATTTAGCTCCATACAATTTATTATATAAAACAAATTAAATATCTATTTATATTTTAAAAACTCTTAATTTCAATGTTTTTTAATAAATAAAAGTCTAACTAACCACTTCGCCCATGAGGTTCCTACCTTCACAAACATCATTCATTTCCTCCTCACCGTTTGGTCACATGATCAGTGTTTCCTACCGTTTCCTAGCAACAAGGGGCGGCTGACCTTGTGCTTGTGTTCACAGTGGAGGGCCACGACTCCAGCGAGGACGCGTCAGCCTGCATGGAGCTGATGATGTGGAAGATTAAAGAGGACGCAAAGGTCAAGAGATGACCCCTGACCCTCCCACCATGCGTCCACGGTGATGACCTCCGGCCTCCAGCTCTCGACAGGTGAGGGAGGATAAACCCAGCAGAGTCTTTGGTCGTATGAGAGAAGAAACTCACAACCAGTAAAGCAATAGGAACCTTAGTTAATGAACGCTGTTTCCTTTCTGTTGTTGCTACTTTAGATTTAAATTATGTTCGCTGGAAAGTATTTTTATTTGAGCAGTGTTTCTTTCTGGCCTCAAACTTGATGATCGTAAATTTTCTATGGAAGAACTTGAAAAGCAGGGGCATTGTCTCAACTGTACTGATTAACAAATACATATATATATACATATATATGCCTATATATATATATAATAATAATATTAATGCTGGGCTGTCTCCAGCATAAATTGCACTATAATATAAATGCTCTTGTTGTACAGGGCCAAAGTCCGAGAACCTCGTATGTGCTGTGATGTATTCACTTCTAATAAGAAAAACCAGTTACTTCTTCTTAGTTACACTTAAGTGCATTAATGTCTTAGTCTGTTGATGGCTTCTATAAATAAACGCTCTTGTTTTTTCACTCACACCCCCTAGTTTTCTATCACATGCTTATTAATGTCATCAGTTTTTTAAGGTGGCTTCAGCAGCTTCTTGTTACTGGGTTCAGTAGGTTGATTAAATGTGTCAAAGAAAACACATTGAAATCACTGATATGTCAATCTCTGCATAACAAAAACAACATGAATCTCTGAGGATCGATGAGGCGAAACTCGATCTCCATCATGAAATGGAAAAGTCCAAACCAAGCTAAACCGGGGGAAATAATTCACTTATCAGTTATTTTCACTGACAGTGACTTAAAATATACAGTAGAGCTGTAAATGTGCTGTAAAGAGTTGACTTTGTATTTGTTAAACCTTTGATTGTTTATCTTTTTCTATTAAAAGGTCTTTGTTAAAAGAAACAGTTTGTCTTTCATTCTTCATGCCTCCTTCAAACTCTTAACTCCATTTGGGCAGAAACGATTAATCAGATTAATTGTGATTATTGAAATAATTAACTAATTTAGCAATCAATAATTAACCAGAGCATACAGACTCTAAGAAAGAACATTTGCCTTAAAAACAACACACTCAGCAATTAAGACAAAACTGTACAAAAAAAGGAACATTTTGCATCTAAGATAAAAATTAAAACCTATATACCTAAAACACACACATATTGTCATCCAGTTTATAATGCTAAATTAATTAATTTATCTACAACTGATCATACCTTAAAGGAATTATTGTTATTGCATTTTAGGTATAAAATATTTTTTATTTAACAATGGAACTGAATTATTAGTTTATTTACATCTTTTTATGATTTAATAATTGTGTATTGATAGAAATAATAATAAAAAAAATTGGATTAATATAAATACGTATACATTAGAAAAATATTTCTAATATAATATATATGTAG
>CAEFZY010014142.1:0-14654 GCA_903066815.1 Brachyrhaphis roseni
CAACGACAATTTAGCTGACCTTAATATTTCCCGTGTTTTGTTTTGGTCGTCATTATTACACTTATTGTTGAGATGTGTGATAGTTTGTCTTTCAGGCATTTATAGCAATACGGAATAAATCGCGTCCCGTTTTGGTTCAATACGGAGAAACAACAACCAGCTGTTATTGGAGCCTAGCTTAAGCTAACCTGAATATTTACAACTCTCTTGTTGATACACTGACATTACTTACCTTCTGTCTTTTAACCACTTTGAAAAGCTTTTCTTCGTCTCTCCAACATCTTTATCCCTCCGCCTCTTCCGTTTTCTGTTTTGTGCCCCTGAGTTTTTTTCTGTGCCTCATCTTTAGCTCCCTGTTGTCGAGGCACTAATACAATTCAAATTTAAAAGAAAAAAAAAAGCGCCTCAGCGGTTCTCGAAGGGCCGCTGCCCGAGCTACTTGTATGGGAGGGAGAGCGGCTGGCAGGAGGGGAGGGGGCGCCTAATTTGTGCTGTTCCTCTGTTATTGATTATTTCTAGTCAACATAAAATGCTGACTAGAAAAAAAATAATTCCCACATCGTAGTTGTTGCGCCCCTCTAGTGCAGCGCCCCTATGCGTTGCATACGCTGCATAGTGGCCTTTTGCGCCACTGAGTACATTCATACAAACCCATCCATCCATCCATCCATCCATTTTCTGTTCACCCTTGTCCCTAATTGGCTCGGGAGGTGCTGGTGTCTATCTCCAGCTACGTTCCGGGCGAGAGGCAGGGTTCACCCTGGACAGGTTGCCAGTCTTCATACAAACCAACGGGAAAAAAAGTTATAGAAAATAAAATCAGCAGGATGTTCTGTGCCAGTCCATTCAGCAGTGAGAGTTTGTGTCTCAGCAGCATTAAACAGCTTCAGTCATCACAACTTTCCTCAAACATCTCAGGATGAAACTTGTGACCACCTGCCTTTCATTTCACGCTGGCTGTTGACTATATCTGGACTCTGCTGTCAAACCTCCTCCGTCCCCTCCAACAACGACACATTGATTATATGCATGCTGTTTATCTCATCATTGGAGATTTCATGCCTTAAATCAAGACTCGGGCACCTGCTGACCCATTTACTATTTCCTCCACAGTCCGTCAGCTCTTCTGTTCTCCACAGGACCGCCAGCCCTCGGCGAAGCGCGGGGAGGGCGAGTCCACTCCCAACACCAGCCCTGAAGACGCCAGCAAGACATTTAAGTTCCCTTCTGCAGACAGACAGACATTGCAGGTACTCCTCTTCACACTGGTGTGCAGCAGTTGGCAGGTAAAAGGTTAAACAGCAGAGTGTGTGTTTCCTGCTTGCAGATCACTCCTATCCCAGGAACACACCCCCTCCTGGTCCTGGTCAACCCTAAGAGTGGAGGGAGGCAGGGGGAGCGGTGAGTTTGACCTCATCACTGACGATCATGTTTCCAAATCTAACATGTCAGTTTATTAGTGACCACTGGCACAGTGCATATATAAAGTATTCAACCTCTTGAATACTTTCAAAAACACAAAATCTTACCAAGTCATCTTTGTCTAGTTTCTAGTGCAAATATTTTATTACATTTGAAATAAGACCAAACTAACTTACAAGCAACTTTTCAGGAAGATATATGGAGCTTGTTTCAAGCCAATAATTCCTTAATATGGATGAAAAAGCATTTGTTGCACTGGCAGATTACTGAACCTATAACAAGACATGTTTTCCATGTTGTAAGTGAAATAATCTGCCAATTATTATTACATGTAATACATGTAATAATAACATGTATTACATGTTATCTTTATTAAGGAATTATTGGCTTAAAACAATGTCCTGTATCTTTCTGAAAAGTTCATTGTCAGCTAGTTTTGCTTTATTTGAAGTGTACTAGAAACTAGATCATAAATACTTGGTAAGTGTAGTGTTGGATGTTTTTCCATTTCTACTACTACTATTACAAATAAATTATAATCAACAAAATTTGGCTAACTTGACAATAAAAAATTATCCTTTATAACAATAAAGGATAATAATAAATAATACATGTTTAATAATAAATAATACATTTAATAAATACATTTAAATTAGTAAAAATGAATTTTATTAAAAACCTAATTCCACCAAATAATGACAATGAAATAAAAATATATACCATAAATAAAGGACAAAAGCTCCTAACAAATCCACTTGGTGAACTTGTTTTTTAGTGATATTGACACAGAGTGTTCTGTGTTTTTATATAGAGTGAGATCAGATCAAGGTAGAACATGACAAAACATTTTAACACGTGGAATATGCAGAATGTCAGAAGCAGCACACGTCCTGACAGAGAGAGGCTAGCTAATGGTTACCGTTTCAAGGAAAGTGTGAAATTGGTTTGAAATTTGATAGGATTTAAGTTTTGAACATCATTTAGTTGGATTGTGTGTGTGCGTGTGTTGTCCTTGTGGAGGAGGGACTTGTGTTATGGGTGGGCACTGGGGGGCATTGCCCGCCCACAGAGTCTGAGATAAAAAAAAATGTATTTTTGCCTCAGAGTGGCCAACTTTCTATTCTTCCAATCTTGATTTGATACAGTAGCAGCTCCCTCTTTTCCCATATCTGTGCCCTCTGTTCCTCGCTCTTTTTTCAGCCATTACAACTATTTACTCCATTATTAACATGTCGTGACATGTTTTTCCGAGCCGACAGAGACATGTCACTGCCGCACATGGCTATGAGAAGGAGAGCAACTTGTGCCTTTAAAAAGTATTTTCAGAGGTGAAAACAAGCCCAGCTGATGTTTCACTTTAACAACATTTAAAAAATTATCTAACAGGTTTCGTGTTAGACCTTCCAGCTACTATTAGCTGTTTTGTTTCACTTGCTAAGTTTGCCATTGCTTGTGCCTCAGATGGATTGATGTCAGTGTGTTTTGGTCCACAAAGGTTGTGAACCTGTGAGCTACAAGGTCACATCAAAGGTTTTCCTCCCTGACCGCGTCGCAGCCGCTCCTCCCTGCTGCGGCTCTGAATGCCGCCATTTAAAGGTGGAGTGCTGGAAATAAAGGCTTTTATTCTCGCCTCATTTGCCACATAGCTCCCAGCAATCATGACCAATCAGAACCTGCTGCTTTTCTTTCTAGCAGGCATGTTGCCCCGGCAACGCACTTTTTCTTACTGTACAATGAGAAAGTCAATTATTCTCTATCAATGGGCAAATAAGAGTAAAAGAGATTTACCGGGACAACAGTTGTTCTATTTTTATCTGTGAAATTTTCATGACATTTAAATAAGTGCTTGCCCTTTAGGGGAAAAAAAATTAACAGGAAATCTCAGAAAGAAAAAAGAAAACTACCGAGCAACACACTGAATCATTTGTTATGGGGAGCAGACCATAATAAATAATGGCAGTTTTAGTCATAATAGTTTTCCTGGAAGAACACATGTCAGAGGCTGCAGAATACCTTCCAGCATCCGAATGAATAGCATCTAATTAATGAACTGACATTAATTACAGTCCAGTGCAGTGATACAGCAGGAGTGATAAATGTGTGGCATATTGTACAACCTGCTGGGCTGGTGAAGGAGGAATGCTTCATTTATCTGGAGTGAACCAGGAAAACACAAACTTCGTTCGGAAGTCTCGTGCTTCCGAACGAAGCACAAGACTTATGAAACAATACTGTTTGATCAAAAGAGACTAAAGTTACCTTCTGAATGTGTAGGATAATTTAATTAATCACCATGTCACTAAGTTAAAGAGATAGATAAAATACTCTTACTTTTAGCCTCTCCCCCATTCACCCTTTTTCTTCTTTTTACTCTCTCTGTTCTAATTTGTATGGTGTTTTACATGTAAAAAACAAAAAAAAGAAAGTCAGATAAGTTGTGTAATTATGCAAGATATATATGATGCTAACTATTTTGTGTAATCTATTGATAAACAAATAAGAAAAGAGAACATAGTTGAGATGTTCAGCCGTAATGCACACCATCATGTTTGCTGGAAACTGAGCAACTGTTATGTATAGTGGTGGAGGGGGGATGCTGTGGGCTCTGAAAAAAAAATCTATTTTCATTAACATCAGTGAACTGAAGCAAAGTTGTAAAGACTGATAAAGTCGGGTAAACTGATCAAGAAGCTGGTGAATCACAGGATGGGCTTAGCTTGAAACCTTTCTGTCTGCCCAGCCTGCAGAGCAGGGGGGAAGAGTTCTCAAGGATTCAAGTGAGAGTGGTACTTCTTCAATATACTTTTACTCAAATGAAAGTAAAATATAGTTGTTCAAGAAGTTATTCAGGAAAGAGTAAAAAAGTATTTTGTAAAATGGCTACTTAAGTGCTGAGTAACTGAAGATGTCATCAGATGGAGAAAAATTTAACTTTAATTGGATGAAAACAAACATGCTCTTTATTCAATAAAATTACTCATAGTGGGTAGGGAGTTCAGAAATTTTAATCAAGTAAGAGTAGTGATACTTCATAAAAATATTACTCGAGTTAAAGGAAAAACTACTGCTGCAATTACTACTAACAGCAATTTGTTCCCCAAAAGCTTTACTCAAGTAAACATAACGGAGTAAATGTAACTAGTTACTACCCACTTCTGCTAAGCTATGAATGTATTAATGTTAGTGTTCACTTCATCATTAACAATAAATTTACTACAGCATCTGATGGCAACAAAATGTTGCAGGTCCAACAATTCACACAATGCATTGAACCAGCTTCCTGTAATTGAATATGAACCCAGTCATTTACATCTGAGCTAATATTTGTGTGTAGAAGTCTTAATCCATGTTCCATCATGTTGTGGTTTTCCTCCAGTGTCCTCAGAAAATTCAGGTACCTGCTAAACCCCAGACAGGTGTACACATTGGAGCATGGAGGCCCAATGAGCGGGTGAGTCTGCTACAATCGACTTTACATTGTCTGTTTATTGCTAGTTTATGTTTACTACAGCCTATTAAGACCATTGTAGATAGAAAAAAGGAGAATAATCTCAGAAATGTTCTAGAAAAAAACTTTAAACTTTCAAAATTCAGAAATTTCAGACATTTATTTCTAGCAAGTGTCTGAGATGAATCTGATGATGAATTAGTTTTTGTGGCTAAAATTTACTTTTTACTTTCTTTTTTATCCACAGTGGCCTTAATACACCATTGTAAACCTTTGTTTGTAACTCAGATCTTTTGAAGGAACTGATTTTGTTTGCCTTGTGGTTCAGATGTGTTTAACACAAGCAAATCAGGAAATAACTAAAGTCAGCTTTCTAACAATTAGCAGTGGACAAAAGAAACAAAACTCTTTTTCAGCTGAAGGTTATATTGTGTATTGAAGCAGATTTAGGAGGTGAGTGCTGTTTCTACAGTTCTGTTCCCTCCTCGCTCTGTTAGGTCAGACTAATCTGCAGTAGGTTGAAGCGGAATGCCGCGTTACCACCGTGGGATTGTTTTTACCTCTTAGTGCACACAGAGACGTGTGCATATGTGAGAGCTGAGCACATGGTGTACTGTGAAATGAATTCTGGTGCCGCTCCGCTTATCAGAGAGTCTGTAAATGCTTCACCTTAAGGGCGTCTCACTAAGTCACGACGAGCAGAGCTACTGCCCTCTGGAGCCTCGTGTATGAAGAACGACCCGGTGACGCACGCAGCTCTCCTGGAGAAAGTGCTGGAATGAAACACGTGCCATCAGACATGAGGGCTGTACTGCTCTGATCGGTTATTGGAAGATTTTAAGTGGAATGTCACCGCAGTTCAAGAGAATTATAGTTAATCTGATGTAAGGAATGTATTGCTATGTGGTCACTGAAAAGACATAAAAAGATACTTTCAGGATATAAAAGCTTTGCCCGTCATCTGTCGTCATTAGTGAATTTTCTATCAATATAGGGTTATTGTTAGATGAAATCAACTAGCAGAGCCAAGATCTGGGTAAAATGATCTTAGCGTGAGGAAAGGCCTGGCTCAATGCTCAGCTGGATGAAACAGCAAGATTCCGTTTTCCATCAAAACGTTCTACAAAAGTTCCACATCACTAGCACAGGGGTGTCCAAAGTCTGGTGCGGGGGCATTTGTGGCCCTTGAAATGGTTTTGCTCAGTCCCTGATCGCAAGTCAAGAATGCTAAAAAAAAATTGGCCAATAAAATTGAAAAAAAAATTGGAAATGTAGGTGTTGCTGATGGAGCTGAAATTTGGTCAATCAGACTTGATTTAGAATTTAACAGTGGAATTCAGTACTAAGCTGCTGATTTACCCTGGATTCTCTGTGGTTGTGTCATTGTCTGTTCAGCTGGTCTGTTTGTCCTAGCATGCATTATGTCTTACTGGCCGCTCTCTAGCTGTTGTTACTGTATGAGGGTGAAGTGGAAGTGCTGCTCTGGAACACATAGAAATGGAAATGACCTGTGCTGTGACAGAGAGCACTAACCCGTCACCAGCTCAACCCTCCACAACTGTTACCATAGGTTCCCTAGCAACAGGCTCAGCAGACTCTGAGGTGAGAGTTGGCTCATTCTCAGTGATTTGTTTTAAGAGTGCAAGTAGCTTTCTGTACTCAGTCATTATTTTAATGCTCATAAAATCCATTTTGATTTTTGTTGATGCTAATGCCTCTGGGATTAATAGCTTTCTGGAGAGGCCTGTCACAATACAGTAAGTTGATGCGATAAATGATAACATTGTTGTTTTTGAAACCATTTTATATTATGTTATTAACCAAGTAATAAATTGCTAGTGGCATAATAATGCAAGTTTGCCTTCTGAAAGGCAAAGAACACTTCACGCTGGAACTGGAAGACATTTGAAATATCCAAAATTAAACACAATAACCAAGAACAATAAATGAAACAGAAATAAAAACCAAACAGATCTGAAGACATAAATGCCTATGCATCTGGGATCATGGATTATAAAATCTTTGTAAGCAAAGTTGCCCTTCAAAAAATTTTATCATCCGAATGGAAGTTATGGAACTCATTTTAATTTGACCGTCTCCTCCGCTCTGCTTTGCTTGAAGTTCTCTGCATGGCCTACAGAGAGCGCTGTTTGCTTTACATAACATTCAGGCAACAGGAACAGCAACACACAAACACAAAATTAAGCTTTTTATGTAAATCCTTAAATATGACCAGTTGGACATAAAAATCTGAACCAAGGGGATTGGTTGGATAACAGACTCATCATAAGGAGCTCATCCTGTCAGGGTAGAAACTCCTGAGGTGTCATTGTTGCTGCTGTTGTTTTTCTTCCAGTCTTTGACTGGAAGAAAAACAGTCGAAGACTGGAAGTAAAACAACAGTATGTGGTTGCTACACTGCCCCACTGCAACTCTGTAAATGTGGCACTGTGTGTTTTTTTTTTTTGTTTTGTTTTTTTTACCACGATTTATGTCAGTAACCCTGCTGCTTTGGCTGCTTGCCTCAATTCACATGAATAAGGGCACTTATTCACTCTGCACACATGGCAGGACTCAGCTTTTGAATGCACTCCAACTTCCTGGGCCTCTCTGTAGGACTGAGCACCAAATCACTGCTAAGCTCCTGATAAACATATAGGCTGTTTAAATATGAATAGATGCTCACAGGTCGGACAAGATGAATAATGGCTGAACATTCATTGGGAATATTTAATGAGCATGTATAAATGGAAACTTTGCACTTACGGTGGAAATTGAATGTTTACGTACACTGCAAAGAAAAAAAAATTCTTTTTTTCATTTTGGATGTTCTCTCGATCATTGAATGTATACCCTGGACAGGTCACGCTGGTCCTTTTCACGCACCACATGCTTGGCTCTACTCGACTCAGTTCTCAGGGATTTCCACTCGCAACCTTTACATGGTATCGGCCCTTTTCAGCTCCGACCTGTCTGGGGTCCCAAATTCTGACTGAGAACACAACAACAGAACACTGCAGGTCACTGCTTGGTGGAGTCACTGGTTGGGTCACAAGATAATAAACTTTATCTAAAAAGTGACAATGTTCAACTCCAACAGAAATGTCACCATTTGATATGCTGCACCAGAGTAAAGCTAATTCACATCTGCAGCCCCCTGACTCTCCACAAAATGGATACAAGGCAGAAAACACGACACTACAAGTCTCTTTCTAATCACAAAACACAAACACGCACAGAACTGATGACTGCCGTACACAAACACACACATACAGACACAGTCATCTAGTTAATGTTCACATTCCTGAGTAGTTTTTAACAATATCTTAAAAAACAAAAACAAAAAAAGAAAAAACAAGGCGCTGCAGCACCTCAAGAAAAACTCACAATAATGCACGGCTGACCAATATGACTGAAAACATGTCATGATAGAAGCATTTCTTATCAACCAATACTGACAATTATTGATTCAGTTTTTTGTTTCAAATATCCAAAGTATTGCCAAATTAGAGATGTGACCTTTCCTCGTTTATCCACAAATCCCACCACAATGATTTATTAAAATGCCACAATAGAGATTCTTTAGATTCTTTTTTTCAACTTTATTCAAATACAGAAGTTTATGTACATTTTCATAGTATTTGATCTTTTAAAAAGGTCCTTATGCCATCTATTTGGCATCTATTACCTGCTATAACAGGTGATTTTTTTGTTTTGTTTTGATTTAGTACATATTAAAAGCATTACGTTGTGGGTTGTTGTGGACTTAAAAATATCTTAGAATCTCCTTAAGATCAGATTATTATTAAACAGGTGTGCTTTCTTTTCACCATTAAGCTCTTTTTGTTTTGTTTTTTCAAGATCTGATTTATAGTGAAGCAAATCACCTGAAAAACATGTTAGCTCTCTGCAGCTGTGTCCAGTCTGGTGGAGTGAGTTGTGAGTTTCCTGCATGCTAAATGCCACTTCTTTAACTGCTCTGGAATTTCCCAAGTTGTTCCGAGTTTCTTCTCTTACATCCTGTTGGAATTGAGGCCAGGCCGTGTGCATTGGGCCTGAGCCAGTCTGACTCTGAGTGTACAAATTCTCCTAGAAAAATGAACTTGGTGTTTTGTTTTGTTTTTTTTTTCTCTATAGATTTTTCCACCACCTTTAAGAGTGCTGACCATATGAACTAACTGTAATCATTTTACTCTCCACCTTTTATGTTGCTGACATTTCTTTTTGGCATTTAACCAGGCAGTCATCTGTTTTTGCACATGAATGCCCCTAGCGTGGTCTTTGTCTTTTACAAGGTCAAACGGCAAATAGAGAAAGAATCTGAGCTTCAGGATGAACTGCTTTATGGGTTTGAAGTTCTGGTTTCGGTGCTAAATGCTCCTGTACTGTTCAAGTTGTTTTGAAGAGAAAGCTTGTCTGTAAGGAGGCTGGTGTAACGCCACACCTCCCATCCCCAACCTGTTGCTGTGAACAGCCAATCAACACTCTGAGAGTTTTCCACAGTCGTCTTACTCTATTCAGATCAGAATGGCTAACTGATGGTGACAGTCTATATTAGAATGACATTAAATACTTGATCTACATAACACCATATTAGCTGTAACAGTGAATATGTATAATTTTTGCATCAATAGGAACAGCTGTGGGGTTTGCCTTTTATATAAAATAAATTACATCTTGTTATGAAGTTTTGCTTTAAATGAAATCCAGTAATACCGTAGAACTGTAACCCTTGAAATGTGGTTTCAAGTTTAATGAAAAGGTTTTGGGTTTAGAAACTGTTCTCACTGCTGACATTAATTTGTTTGAGTTTCTATCAGGTTACTCCTCTTCACATTTCACATTTCAAAAAGCTCAAAGTTAAATGAACATTAATTATTCCAAGCTGATGCAACAAACTTCATGAGTCCTTTAAGGCTTTCCTTCCTGCTTTGTGACGGCCTGTCCTGCTGCGGTTCTGGACAGGACCGGCCGGACATAGGGTCCGAAAGGGGCCTGTGGCCCTTTCAAAGCCGGCTGAACAAAGAAGAGAGAGGAGGAAAGCTTACGCCTGCAGCTGTATCCCCACACACATTAAGGGTCCCTGTGAAGGACACACACTCACGCATCAGCCTTTCTTCATTAGATCATCCAGAGCTTAGAAATCCCTCAAGAAACACAATCAACGGATTATTGACCTGTAAACAGCGTTCCTAATCCATCTGGTGGTTAGAGTTAGGGAACTTTCCCCTCCTGACTATATGTTTGTGGACCACCTGTTTCCTGCATTTGCTTAATTCTCCCGGATCTCCTTTTCATCCAGGCTCAACTTTTTCCACGATGTCCCAGATTCCCGGGTGCTGGCCTGTGGAGGTGACGGTACAGTGGGCTGGATCCTCGACTGCATCGGTACTGAACATCTAACCTCTTGATTTAAGACGCCAATGTGTTTTGACAGGAAACGTTCAGCATTAGGCCTCCTCTGAAGGCAATAATCCCATTTTTGCTGTTGGTATTACAGATGAGATTAAAATTGTTTTGCCACTGTGGAATAATAATCCATCAGGGCAGGAAGCTCAGTCAGTGTTTCGACCTTATCTTTGTGTGTTTTTAGCCAACATCGTTTTTGCAATCCTGGTCGATGTATGGAGGGGATTAAATTGCAAAATAATTGCTGTAACTTTAGTTTTTTTAAAGGTTTTACTTTCAGTATCACACATCAACCGCAACAGAGTTTGACTCTTCTTCATCCTGCTTGCAGATAAGGCTAAATTTACCAGACACCCTCCAGTGGCCATCCTCCCTCTGGGCACAGGAAATGACCTGGCACGATGTTTACACTGGGGAGGAGGTAAGAACTTCCTCAGATTCTGTCATTGCTGTAATGTAATAATATCTCCATATCGGAGTCCATTTTTAAGTCATATTTTATATACACATCATTTTCATAACAACTGAAGGTAATGTAGTTGCTTGATTGTGCTATAAAATGGCACCATGTGCCTGGAAAACACATTACTGCCTCTTTAACAGTTTGAATAAGAAACTGAACTCAAGTGCATTGTTTAATAACTAGAATAAATTCTGAATGTGGATTGAAATTAGTTTTTTGGTAAGTCCTTTGAGATGATGCGAGTAGTAAATTGGTGTTATATATTCTAAATAAACTGAACTGAATTGAATTCAGTAATATTTGGGATTTATCAGGTTAGGTCTGTCACACACATACTGTACTGTTTTCTCCACTAAAAACTAACTGATTATCTTCACATGCTGCTCAGCCTTATCTGCTGCAACCTTGAAAGCTGCTGAAAGATGATCCGATCAGCAGAGCTCCTCAGTCCCCTGGAACTGGAAGCTTAATAACAACATTTTCATAAGGCTGACTAAGAGCTGGGCTCATCTTCCCAGCAGCAACAATAAAGTAGTCACAACCAAGCTTTCATATAACAAGATCATGGTTCTGTGATTAATCAACACAAGGCAATGAATTTACAGTACAAGTGCTTTGTGTGTGTGAAGTTTTTAATTTAGCCATAACAGCTCCCACTTTCAACTTTTTCATTTCCTGGAATCGTGTTCTGAAGCCTTTCTAGAAACCGCTGTCAGTCTGGGAAATGTTTCCCTCATCAGGATCATCAGAAAATATGAACAAATACATGCTCCCGTACATATTTCTTCCATTTTTACTTATTTCAGATCATCTAGCAAATTCTGAAACAATAAATAAATTCTGTGATAACCTGGCTCATTTAGAAGAAAATCTATCCAAACCAAACTGTCCGTTTGTGAAAAAAATTATTACATCTTCTTAAATCATGACTTGGCTACGAAAAAAAAATCTTTTGAAAACTCAGATTCAGAATTGACATTCAGCATCGATGTGTACCAGAAAGGTAAAACAATGAAGAACCGTTCTTACGACGTGAAGTAGGTCAAAAGAGCATCATGGTCTGACCTAAAGACTGATGAGAACCAGAGTCACTGACATGAAGTTGGGTGTCCTACTCCTTCTTAAAACTCACACAGATTTTCAGAAAAGAACATCACTCTACGAGTCAAACATTTTTTCAAACAGTGTGATGCTGTGGGTCAAGACGTAGGCGACTTGCTGTCACAGACAGAACCATGAATGATGGTCTCTTCCAGGAATCTGGGTTTTCACTAACTTCCACTTGCTTACCTCAATGATTTTGAACAGCAGATATTTACATACACTGAATAAAAAGACAAATATTTTTTTCTCACTGTCTGAAGTAAAATAAGGCCAAACATTTCTTGTTTGCTTAGATAGAATTACCAAAATAACTTTTTATTTGCTAAATGCTAGAAAACTTGGTGAGAGAAGTGATTATGCACTATGGACTGATGTACGTAATCATATGTTGTCCTCTTTTATCAGTACTCCAATAAGCTGACACCGTTTTGACTGTTTTGTCTTGTTTTTATTTTTTAATTTCTTGTTCTATTGTTTGTTTTGCCTGTCTTGGTTGTTTAACTCTGAAAATTATAAATTAATTTATATAAAAAAAGTTTTTGAATTTTTTCTTCTTTTTTTTTTTCTTTTTTTGAACTCAAAAGTTTACAAACATTGGTCAGTATGAGAACTGTATTTTCTAAATGTATGACTTGGGTCAAGCCTTTTGGTTTTCACAATAGTTTGCCGAACTGATGTACTTACATTGCCTATTTAAATTTTTTTAGAGTGGTGCTTTTCTACCAAACTATCATTTAGTTGTGTTTTTTCTTTTCCTTTTATCTTGTGTGGCTGTCCTGACAGGCTATGAAGGCAGCAGCTTGATGAAAGTCCTGCGGGACATTGAACACAGCAGCGAGGTGGTACTGGACCGCTGGAACATCCACATCATTCTTAATGACAAGGAGGAGAAGGGCGACCCCGTCCCTTACAGCATCATCAACAACTACTTTTCTGTGGGAGTGGTAAGCCAGACTTTAGTTCTGCCGCACATTTTCTGTGTCCTTGTTTACGTAGTAATCATCATATGTATTCATACTTTAGTATCCTGGGTACTATATAGATGTTTCTATAAAATATGAAAAGCAATGATGATTTTCTTGGCTGTGTAACAACAGATAAAATAAGTATTGAACGCAACTTTTCCTCTTCCAATTAGACAAGTGAGATCAAATTCACACCCGATGATAATAACTCAAGTAACCAATAAGTACAAAAAAATCAAGCGAAATTATCTGACAAATCCATTTCTTTGAGAGAAAAAAAATTAAAAGTACTGAAGACCAGAATGTTCAAGGAGTCATAGAAGGTATTTAGAAACAATTCCTGCTGCTGTGTGCAGGTCAATATCAACTGATATACACTTGTGGTTTATTTAAAAAAAGGGTTTCTCATTAGCAAGATATTGCACACTGGCATAATTGGTAAAAGTAAATATACCTTCACAGATATTCTTACTTTAACAGAAGAAATTGATATAAGTGGTTGCAGCTGCATTTGGAACTTGAATGTTTCAATAGTTGCGTTTCTGTTGCAAAACCTGGAATTATGACAATGAATTTACATAATGGAAACAGCAATTTCGAAAGAACTCACGTTTTTTGATAAAACGATTTTGCGCTGGAATGAGGTGGCCTTTCAGCTGTATGTATTGAAATTTTCAGTTTTCAAAAAATGTAAATGAAACTTTTTTTGCATCACATGATCAAGAGCGGGAGGTTGCTATTGGCAAAAACGACAAAGACAACAGGAAGTGGTAGGAGGAGGATGGCGCTGCATTTTTTAATGACTTAGCGGGTGAACAGACGCATTCATGTGTGATTTTAACTGAATTTGTTTTTTGATGGAAACAGCAATCTCAAAATTTTGTTTTTAGCATTAGTAAAATATTGACAAAGTTTTACACATGCTTGTAATGGAAATGTAGCTACTGAGTGCTGCTGGGGGACATAATCTGGAAGAGTGAACATCATTTCACCAAAACCAGTAGCAGCCTGTGGCATGTTGTAAGCTGACTGACAAAGGAGTCACAAAAAGAGTCAAGAGCTGTCCAAGAACCAAGGAGAAGTCTAAGAGAGCTTAAGAAAGACACAGCAGATCCTTTCTTACTATGAAATGCATTCAGCTGTTATGAACGTTAAGCACACTCACTGTACATCTCTGGACTGTTCTCCAAAGCCGAACTGTAAGAATGAGGACAACTCTTCTGAACTCTGGAAAAGCTTCTGCAGTGATCTGACACTAGGCTCAACAGAAATATGTTGTTGGAAACGCTGATTTGAACTCTGGTAAACGGCTCTAGATGCAGTTTGATCTTGTCATGAAAACTTCAGTAGAAACTTTGTGAGACTGATGATTTGATCTGTGTGGACGCACACATTTAGTTGAATCGTCTGTTGCTTTCTGTTGCCTCTGGGGCATGTTTGATCCCTTAATTGGAGGAAAAAAGCCTGCTGCCAGGTGACAGTTGCTTAGCAACCATTTTATGCCGTCTTAGAGATGCTTTACTGGGGCCTCGGGGACATTTATGCAGGTGACAAACAAGGTGCTTATGAAGTTATCACAGCACAGCACAGTTCTGCTCTTTTAGCCCCACTAGCTGCACAGGCCAGAGGAAGTGACTAGTTACGGTCTTGGTGGATAGGTTCTAGGTTTTCTTAATCAACCATTTTTCCTTCTTTTGTCTTCATTCCTCTTGGCTGTGTGAAGTGCACAATTCAGAGACTGAGGTCCAGACAAAAGTGAGGGAGCAAAATCATCTTTATTGCGCTTACGGCCGGAGAACAGAAAGTTCATGGACTGAGGAAATAACCGTTCTAACGAACTCAG
>CAEFZY010014143.1:0-30524 GCA_903066815.1 Brachyrhaphis roseni
TATATATATATATATATATATATATATATATTTGTATTTAGGCTTTAGATATATATAGAAACATATATATATATATATATATATATATATATATATATATAAAAAGGGAAGTAGAAGCTATTGAAGGTGTGATTCTACCTGGTGACAATACTGTTAGTGTTGGTGCCGTGACAGTGAGAAGAAAGCTTTGGCAGAGCAATCTTTTCTTTCACTTCCAACATCAGCAATATATAATCCCTATTTGTGGATCATACACACCTGTATGTCCTGTGTGTGTGCGCTTTTGTAAGTAAGTGGGTGAAATGATTACCCGCTTAGTCTAGACTCATGTGCGTCATGCGTTTGTGACTATGGGTTTATATGCATGTGTGCAGGTGTGTGTTCCTCTGTGGATGCATGATGATTACCTGTTTTTTTTTTTTGTTTAGTTTCTTTCTGTGTTTGCGTGGGTGTGTGTGTTTATGTGTCCAGAGAGGGTCACCTTGCATCCATCGCTTACCGTTTAGAGACCCCCTGCAAGGATAAAAATCATCCTCTGAACTTAATCCAGGCTTATATCCTCTTCATCTCCTTACTCTCAGAAAAAAAAAAAAAAAAAAACGTTCACTCAAAAGTCAACTGGACCAACACCCGCACACCCACCCACCCCCACACACATTTGAAATCATAGGGCTAAGCAGATACAAAGTATATCAGGAAGGCCTATTAAGACCGTTTACTTTTTAGATTTGCTAAGTTGTAAAAAAAGAAAAACTTTTTCCATATGTACTTTAACGTTTGAAATTTTGTCTCAGTACAAATCGGAATGTTAGTATTCAGTAGAGGGATTGTGTATGGTAAATAAACACAAGTAGTACATGATTGTAATGCAATAAAAGGTTTTCTATGAATGGAAAAAGGATGTTGCTGAAAGCAATTGTGACCGATGACATGATTTATGGCAATCTCCTGTAAAGGCCGAATTTGTGGAATGCACTACAATGTTTCGCTGATTAAAATTTCTCTGCAACTTTATCCAGTCTGACTGAATGGATGAATTAATAATAAATGTTAAAACCCATGTATTATTATTATTTTTTGGCTTTCTTAGTGATGGCCCACTACATAATATCACAAAAAATACATTGACATCAGTGATTACAGCTTCAAATAAACACTGAAAATTTTCAATTGGTATTCTTCGACAAAGCTCTATTCTTTGCCAACAACAGCAAGTTTTGTGTGGACTTTTTTGGACACCACGAGTGTGGGATTCCAAGTAATGGATCACATGTCAAGTAAGTTATTGGATCAATAGGTGATGGCATGAGGACAGTGTTTCTCGTTTCAAATAACATTCTTGCTATCATTTGGACCGTTTTATTGTCCCTTATTATAAATACCCCTCTTTTTTTCATGCACAAATACAAATGCACAATTATTTTTAAATACCCATACTCCTATACACATTACTTCGGATCAGAGTATGCTATTTTTAATAACTGCACAGTTGAAATTTTGCACTTTCTGCACTGTATAACGGTACACTCCACTGTAGAGTTCTTAATTATCTTTTTTTGTTTATTTTCTATTCATGTCTTTGTGTAAATCAACATGGTTCAATGGCCTGTAACTTTGTTGCTGTTACACTGAAATGTTCCCTCTGTGGGACAAGAAAGGACATTTCAATTCTATTCTACATTGGTGAAGTTTTTACAGGTTTTAAACCAAACGCACAGCATTCCAGTCTCATTACCTGCCTCAAATTAAGCATTTATTGGACACATAAATAATCAATAGTGTTAAAAATATATATTGGTCCAGAGGCCTAAAGGTTTAAAAGACAGGAATGGTAAAGGTGTTTGCAACTGCAGGAACTTGGAGCTTGCTCACAACTTAAGGGTATCTTACTTGAGTGAAACCACACAGATTCACTCTGCAGAAATGTCTTAATATTGAAGTTGTGGCCAGTCTAAGAGGGTGAAATGGATGCTAATAGATTATGGATTTTAACGCATGTTTTTATGAATATGTTGACATTAAATGAGCAAATGAAAAAATGGCTTAAGCTTTTTAGATTGATAGGTAGATATACTTTATTGATCCCCAGGGGGAAATTCAAGTCTAATTTTAGTCTAATACAAGTCATACATTAGAATAAACTGAAGTTATTTGCTATGTTTATTCATATAGGTTCCAAGTTACAAATAAAAGATGTCATGTTTGAACTTTTTTTTAAAGTCTGTAAAAAATTTTTTTTATTTATATATAAAAAAAGTAACCAAATGTGAGATGGGAACAGCTTTAAAGTCCTTTTTTTCTGATTGTCTGACTCAGAAGAAGGCACATTTATAATTTTCTTTGCAATCTTAACTGAGATCTGCTACTTCAGACTACAACTGTTTCATACAGTAGTTTGTCTCAAGCAAAATGTATTGTTAGTCTGAGAAAACTAATGAAATGGGTATGACTGGAAGATTATGTCTTGCACAAAGCTTCAACTAAATGTGTGCAAACATTTTTTGTGTTAAAGTTTATATTTGTACTGAAAAACTTTAACAATTTTTTTTCTGAAAAACTTGAGGTTTGTTACTAAGCTATGCAGCACCACAGGCTCTTACACCTTATACAAGGAAAGTAAAAATAGCTTGATGCCTGTGTGGAGGTAAAATATGTGGGATGGTAATCCATTCTTCTTCAGCACTTCCGAAGAATCCTTGCCTGTGAGAGTACTGATTTTTTTTTTGGCACCTCTTTGTGTAGATAGAAGCTGAGGGTGAGGTGGTTCTTCTAAATGTTTTCACCACTGTGTGTCTACCCCAAGAGATTTCTGCCAGCTATAGTGGATAGCTGGCCTAAAGGAGCACTTGACTCCCAGCAGCCCCAGTGACACTCGATCACCAACAGTACAGGTCTGTGGTTGTACAGGGCAGCTCCCTGGTGAAAATATGTGGTTACTGGGAGGCAGCATAGAATGGAAAAAAGTGTGCAAGTTCAGCATTCCCAAAACTGTGCAGTTTTCCATGTTATTTCAAGAAAGAAACATCCATCAAAAGAAAAGCTTCCACAGTTTTTGATGCAGTAAAACAGAGAGAAATGATGTTTCATCTTGATTGAATTTGAAAAATAAATTAATCTGGCTTGCTGTAAGAAACAAAATAGTAATCAGACAATGAGCTGGATGCCAGACAAAACATCGATTTCAAAGCATCTCTCTAAGCAGCCTCAGAGGCGCATACTACATCCACCTTAAGATATTGACCCTGCCTCTAACAAATATGCCTGTATTTATATTGCCTTTTTTACTGGGACAATGTACAGCTTTTCTTTGAATGGATATTGGATCATACACACATGCTTACCTCCAAACTCAATACTCATTCTCTCGCAACTTGTGCTTTATCTTCGGAGTAAATATTTATGTGCTGTTTGGCACCAAGCAAATAAAAAAAAAGCAAAAAAAAAAAAAAAAGAAGAAGAAAAATCTCTAAAAACTAAATCGCCTTGCATCTAAAATCAATGTTAAAATGGGGGCACCAACACTGTTTTCTAGGTCAAATTTGAATATATATTTTTTGAGATATTGATTTGTGTAGTGTGACCTACCCAGAGTCATTCTTCGTAATTAAAAGAAACAAAGATTGGGACTGGGGCATAGGGGCTGTCTGGATCATGCAGCAATTTCATTCTGTGTCGGTGTGTATTTATTAGGATTTCTTGTGCAGATAAATCAGAACTTGTGATGATGAAGAAGAGGCGGGCCTAAAGCCTAAGGAAGATTTATATTGTCTTATGTCTGTGTGTTTGAAAGTGAGTTGATTAGAACTGGTATTTATTTGTAATAGTGAGTCAGATTAATTTTGGAATACTAAATTAATCTTACAGTGTGATATATCGCTTCCAAATCTTTAGTCATCGGGTCAATACATCCACTATTGTCTATTTTTACCTGATTTGTTGAGAGAGAAGAAGAAAGACTCGCAAGAGAGTATGGTGGCATACAGTAAAGACATGACCGAACACCAAAACATTTCTATGTCTATTTGGTTTCGGTTACAAAATTTGTCATTGTATTCATCTGGGTTCGCTGACAGTACAGTATAAATGCAATCTGCCAAGAGGAACCAGATCATTTCACTAATGGCTTCTGCATTTTCCGAGGTGTGAGTAAAACAACCTTTTATCCAGTGAGGCCACACACACACACAGCCTTCTGAAATGTTTTCACATTACAACCATAAACAGCAGTGTAATTACTGTTTTATGGGATAGACGAATATAAAGCTGGAGATAATTTTGAAGTGGAAGAAACAAACACATGGTTTTTACGTACTTTACTTCAGCATGCCTAAATGTTACCCGGGCAACCGACTGTCCTTACCTAATTATTATACAAAGCTTATTTAATCACAGCATACATACAGCTATTGTATGGCGGTCTCAGACAGCAATTAAAGAACACAGGTGAAAAATAAATAAAGAAGCACATCAGATAGTTATGTGGTAAGGCTTTTCTTGAGCAAGGATAAAGAAGCCGGTCGGAGATGATGGTAAGATGAATTGGACTAAATATTTGGCAATCCTGGGTGAAAACCTGTTAGGGGTTACAAAAAACTTGAGACGTTTACCTTCAGCCAGGCCAGCAACCTGAAACATACAGCCAGAACTGCAATGGAAAGGTTAAGATCAAAGTTTCTTGTTGTTTGAATGGCACAGTCAAAGTCCACACCTAAAACTAACTGAGAATCAGTTGTAAGACTTAAAATTTGCCTTTCACAGATGCTATTCATACAATTTAACTGAGAAGGAGAATTCACCAAAATATAAGTGCCTAAATGTTTAAAGCTGTAAAGAGATACCATGAAACCCTTGCAGCTGCACTTACGGCAAAAGTACAAAGAGAGTTGCTGAACACAAATGTAGGCAGCACTTTGGAAAAGTTGAAAGTGACATATTCCTTAAATTTTATATCGACTCACTACTTTCTGCCAGTCTTCTACAAAAAAATCCTCTAAAACACTTTGAAATTTAAGGTTGTGAAGTCTCAAAGACATTTGGTAGATACTGTACATACACCAGAGTCTATAGACCTCATCTTAAAGTTGAACATTTTTCTTCCATGATATTTTTTAATATCATAAAAAGAGCTCTTCTGGTTTTTATTTTATTTTATTTTATTTTTTTTGCCGGTTTGTGTTCTGGACATTAATATGAGTTGATACTGTAAAATGCAGCTTGTCTTATGTTTGTGCAGCCTCCCTTACTGTGGGTGTCTGGTCCTTCTGTCCTTTAGCCCCTGTGTCATCTTCCTCCCCTGTCTCAGAGCCATCCCAGCCTGTTTGAAGTGGCTATTAGCCAGAAATCAAAGCCTCCCATCAAGCCCATCTCAGCCCTGTGCCCTTTTAGAATATTCACCAACGGTCTCCTGGCCTTTTGTGAGCCCCCTGGAATAAAAATAATCAAAATCAGAATGGACCTTCATGTGCAATAATACTCTGTCTACTCTTATGGCCTCCACTGTCAATGCCATTTATTATTCATGCACCCATACTGATGGGTCCAGGGCACGTTCAAGAGGTCTGCTTCTCACTGTTCCACCACTGTTCATCAATAGCTGCCAGCTAGGTAGGGGACTTTATTATTGAACAGTGGCCATGCTAGTTTGACGCAGACACTGTTCTATAATTATTACAACTTCAAAAACTTTGCACTCTCTTTCTCTCCATCCCTTCCTCCATTTGAATTGGCCTCCCTCTTCCTCTTTTCTCTGTTGTTAATTTAAACACTGTCTGTTTCATCCTTCCCAATAGGTGTCTGTTTTACAATAAAAGGTCATCCTCATTTGTCCGCCGACACAAAAGAGACCACCGTTGGGGCTGAGGTCAAACAATCAGACAGACAAATAGACAAAGGGATGGACAGAGCAGTGGCTGGCGCTACACACAGGTTCTCCAGACCCAGTAGAGAGGAGAAGGGATAGTCAGATAAGAAGGTAAGATAGATGGAGCGACCGCAGCAGCAGAGGGATGGAGGAAGTGAAAGACTCAAAGGATGGAGGGAGTGGTGGTTTCTGGCAATAGAGAAGGTGGGCGAGAGAGGACAGATAACTAATCATGCCATCACCTTCTACTCTTCTTCCTCCTCCTCTCTACTCCTTGCTCACCTCTTCTCTGTTCCTCTGTGGGGATGATTGACGAGGGCACGGTGGACTGAGGTTGTCCCAGTCCCCAGATTAGAAGGCCCTCAAACAAATGAAGCCTGGAAATGATGCCCTAGGGAGTTGGGAGCAACGGAGAAGACAGACAGGACACACGCTCTGGATTAAAGGGACACAAGGATGCAAGAACAAGTGAGGAAAAGAAAAGTGGAGAAGAGAAATGGCTTGTGGGTGGTGGAGACGGAGCTAAACAGAGCAGATAAGTTTAAGATCATCACAAAAAAATTGTACGTAAAAGATAAAGTATAGAGACAAATGTGTCAGATGAGTAAGAAGAAAGCATGAAGCTGCTTTAATTAGGGTACCCCAAAGGGAGAAACGAAAGCACAACCCAAGCAGGGCAACGAGTGATGGAGGAAAGGGAAGGTGAAATGACAGAAAAGAAAAAATGGACACTCGATGGACACTCGACTGTGGCCCTACGCACCTGTTCTCGTCTTTCTAAGAGTACAGCGCAGCAGATTGTTTCCTTTGCGCTCTTCTGCAGATCTGATACGGTACATTCATCAAAAACTGAATGTAACCCAGCCCTCTCATACGCAGACACATACACCCCCCCCAAAGCATTCCCCATATTGTACATCTTGAAAAACGATCATCCTCAACCAGGACATTTTTTTTTTTTTTTAGAATTCAAATATTATATATACATATAAAAAAAAAAAAGAAAGAAAATGTATAAAAAAAGAACACAAGGAAGAGGTGATATATGACCAGATATTAGGGAAAAGTTTGATTTTATAGATGTCACATGACCTTAGCATGAGTGACCTCCATTTTCCCCAAATGGCGCAGGTCCAGCGTTTTAATGGAGTCTCTTTCGGCCATATATCAGCGCAGCTTGTCTCGTAAAATTCTGCTCGGGTCGACCTCACAAACCACCTCCACCTTTATCGTGACACATACAGAGCTTTTCATGAGCAGGAAATAGATGTATTAACAGGGAATGATTTTAACATAGTCGGTGGGTGGAAACAGAAAGGACGAGAAAGGTGCTGGAGATTTCACCCATCTCTGTTTTGTTCTACAATGTGTTTGTGTTTCCTTTGTGAACAGTTGTCTCTCCCAACCTTCTTTCTTCACTACTCTTGGTCAGTCTCTATCTCTGCTTACTCCCTCTTCTCCATCCACCCACCTCTTCTTTGTATGTCTGTTGAGTGTCACGGTGTTACAGCCAGCCAGCATGACATTTTTTAAAGTTTTTGTGAGGAGGCTGACAGAGCACAGATGAGATTAACCTAGCTGGCTGCCATAGCACCTGTCCCTCTGCTCTTTTTTTTAATTTTTTTATTTTTTTTCTCGTAAAAATAAGACATAAGACAACATGTGTTGGTTGTATGAGTACTATTGTGTTAGCTAGGGCAATGAAAGCCTCTATCCATTCTATCAAGCGGATAGTGAGGGGGGGAACAGGGATATATAGAGAAATAAAGATATGGGGAATCTAAGGAAGTGAAACATTTATTTATTCAAAAATAATTTCCTTGAAAAAAAAAGTGCACTATGAAAGGGGGAGTTTTTATCTTCAATTGATTATTTTTTTCTAAACACATATACAAAGCGTTCCTCTTTAGGAAGGTGTTTCTGGAATTTCTTTTACTTTTTAATAGTTTGTTTTCATGATTTGAAAAATAAAGCCTTAAAAATAGATAATCTGTGTCCCAAGTGCATTTGCTGCAAGACCATACACAATAGCATTCATCTGCACTGCTCAATATTAGTCATTGGCTGGTATGACATTCTTTTGTCGTGGAAACCTTGAGTGAAAATACCATGGTCTTTCTATTAAGAGAAAAACGTAAAGCTTGGCAGCTAAAACTGTTATAACCTTTAATTTAAAAAAAGGGAAATATACATATTCCTTCTGATTAGATGAAAATCATTGTTATAATACCTAGCTGTTTTACTTCTTACTTTGAATTTGACTTTTTGACTCAAAGATTCAGATGAAACATTAAACTAGGGAGCAGTTTGCAGATGCTTTTTGCACAGAATCATTTTTTCATGTAGACACACAAAAGTCTTAGAAGTTTGTTAGCTGGCCAAACATCATGCTATTTGCTTTAGTAACAAGTTTCCAGTAAGCTGCTTAACAGATAAGTTTCTTGTAGCATGCCATCAGTAGTTTTAAAACAGTGTTACCTAATTGTTGGCACTCATTTGGCCAAAATTATCATTTCTTTTTTGTTTGTTTTTAAGAGAGGAACAGGTGTACTCGTTCAGTGAGCTGACTGGCAGTGCACAGCAACAAGTTTGGTAAAGGTACTATGGGGTTATTCTGTGCTCCACTGTCTTTGGTACAATGCCTGGATCCTCTGTAAAAGCTTTTTAAACTGTATGAATATACCTGAAAAAGTAGATGTTTCACAACGTGACTAATTCAAATCTCTACAGATTCTTATGGAGGTGCTTAGTCTAGGCCCTTAATGCTTTAACTTCCAGCTTCCCCTCAGGGAGCCGTTTTCTATATCACCTTTCTAAAGTATCAATACTTTTTCACATTTACAGTAACCACCGACTGTTGGATATTTTGTTGAAATGTGAAGTGGAAGTAAGATTATACGAATGGTGAATATATTGATAAAATCTAAATGCTATATAAATAAAATCATGTTTCCAAAAGCTCAATTTAGTCAATAGAGTTTTCCCGTATAAATCACAGAAGTTGTTCTCTGAAGACCTTAAACATTTATTAGAGAACACTGGCAAACAGAAAACCATCAGCAACAAAGAACCTAACAGGCAGGTCAGGGAGAAAGTTATGGAGAAGTTCAAAGCAGGTTTAGGCTATAAAACATTGTCCCAAGCTTTGAAAATCTGATAGTTTCATCCATCTGGAAATGGAAATAGCATGGCACAGCTGTAAACCTATCAAGAGTGAACAGCTCTGCAAAAAGAGCATTAATTAGAGAAGCAGCCAGGAGGCCCGCAGTAACTCTGGAGGAGTTGCAAATATCTGCAGTTCAGACAAGAAAACGTACAAACAAATCAACAGCTAGATTTACACTCTGCTATTACAGTACACTTGCCACCCTTTCTAAAATTGAGGTTAAGGTTCAAATTCCGCTCAAACATTTGCGCTGAACATTCAGACCGAGAACCTGGAATGGTTTAGATCAAAGAATTTTGATGCATTAAAGAAGCCCAGTCAAAGTCCAGAAAAAAATCAAACTGAGAATCTGTGACAAGACTTGAAAACTGATGTTCACCGAATCTCTCCATATAATACGACTGATCTTGAACTATTTTGTGACTGAAGGGCAAAGTTCCAGTCTCCTGATGTACAGAACTAGTAGAGATATTCACCAATAGCCATTAACTGACTCAGGGGACCGGAGTACAAATTAACATCGCACCTTTCTATTTTTATTTGTAAAACAATTCTAAAGTCTTGTGATTTTCATTCAACTTCACAATAATACACTAAAACATTTTGGGTGTATCTCAAAAATCCCACAAAGTGTTCTGAAGTTTGCGGCTCTTACTTCACAAATATATATATATATAAAAAGGTCTTAAGAGGGAATCAATACATTGGTAAGGTATTGTACTTCTACATTTTACTACTTTAAGCAGTTTTCTTTCCAACGCACTGTAGCAGACGTCATCGCGCGGAAAACGATTGATAGGGAAACACAAGAATGGATAAAAAATTGAGAAAAATTTAGAGGTAGAATACTGCAAAGCAGGAGCTGCTGCAGCGGCGGATTGTATCTGAAGTAAATACCGAATGACTAGTGAGGCAGTGTTTAAAACACACAGCGCCCCCAGTCAGAGCCTGCTCTTCATCAGTCAAAGAGGCAGAAATGAGAAATGCATCTGAGCGACGCTTTTAAAGGCAAAGTTCAGTAATTGGGAATGACAGACACACACAAAGCATCCATCACTCATGACCTTTCCTATTTCTCCTGCTCTTTCTTTCCTCTCTGTCTCAAGCCTCTCTGCTCTGGATAAGGACAAGAAAGGCAAAGGAACAACAGAAACACATCTTTTTATAGACAGTATTTAATAAGTCTGTCAAAGATTCGTTGTGATGCTATTAACCCAGGATAAAGTTGAAGTAAAGAGTTTTGTGCTTGTGGCATGGAAACAATGGCACATGCCTGTACTGCAACTGTGCTTCGTCTCTTATTGATTGTGTATGAAAGAGAAACTTTCAGTTTGTTTTAATGTAAAGCAAAGTCTCAGTGTGGGCTTGATTTTTGAGTGTCGTGGATTCAATGAAAATTAAGCAGCTCAATGCATTTGTAACAAGCGTTTCTTTTTATGGCCACATTCTTTCTTATCCGCCTTCTCCTTTTCTGATCTATTTTATTCATTTTCTTTGCTATTGTTCCCGACTGTGATAAAACGACCAGGCCATATACAAAAAGGATGCCTTACCCTCCGTCTCTTAGACATACGCTCAGCCGAGCACAAGCAGACACACACTTTTCACATCTGGACTTGTGTTTAATTTTATGTCAAAGTCCGGACAGGAAGCACCTGTCTAGATGAAATCCTGCAAGCCAGTGAAACACAGCCAGAGAGCAAGAGATTGGAAAGAGAGAAAAAAAATGGAAGAAAAGTACACAGAGAAAAGGAAAACATTAATCCATCTGTTGTGGAAGCGCGTGTCACAGTATGTGTCACACTAAAAACAACATCAGCTAACAGAGCAAAACCTAAATTGGTTTGGAAAGGGCAAGTCATGTGAAATTAACACAGATTTTATCCCTTCTAAATGTGATTGTGTCTGCATGTTTGGAGGGGGCTGAATGCAGGTCATTCTTTTTTCTTCAAGTCTTGAGTTGGGGGTAGGGGAGAGGGTTCTGGTCAGCACAAATCTGCAATTATAGGGTAGTAGAACTTCCAGATGTGAGATTATTCTTCCTCTCACATTAGGAGATTAAAAGATCACTGTCTGGACAGAGTCACACACCTGTCACAAAGGAGGCTCAGTGACATTCTTAATTAACTTGTCAATTAATGACAGGACGTAATCAGCTTTAACCAGGTGTAATAGCCTCATTATCAGTTCATGTGAAAGTATGTAGAAGTAAAAATACAACACCTAAATACGTGGAGTTGAAAGTGTACCATTGTCAAAGAGTAGATTTGATCCTTATTAAACGGAAACATAATAAAAAGTTCAATTTGCTTCTCTCCAAATTAACAAGTGGGCGTGTCAAATACATTTTTTTTTCTATTCTGTTTTGCCCTCTGAATTTTCTATACTTTCATCGTATTAAAAGTTGTTTTTTTTTAAGTGTGTAGTAACAGTCATTTGTTTTTTGTTATAGACATTTCTGTTGATCTTAATAATCGTCTTAGACAGTATGTAAAAGCACAATTCTAAAAGCAGTACAAACATTGTTTACAAAAGTCATTTATGTTGAAACCCGCAGAGTTTTCCCATATGTCTTTTACTTTATTTTTCAAACACAAGCCAGTGGTTTTTGAAGGAATGTCAGAGCGTGTCCATTAATTTGCTTGATCTAAAGCCTCGTCAATGCTTTGGGTGATTTTACATCACAAGTGAAGTTGCCATTCGTGGGCCACATAAAAGCCCTTTTCGTCTTCAATGTGCACCCCACCACTATGGCTTTAGGTGTGTCAAAGTGTGTTTACATCAACACATACACTCCAGGTAACATCAGACAGCTGCTACCTTCGTCTTGGAAGGATGAAAAAGGTTGACAGTACATTCAATCATCAGTCTACAATCTTGTGATTAGGTTTTCTTGTAACTGGACATTCTCAGACAGTTTCACTTTGTTTTATGGCAAGAATTGCATTGAAGTCGTAGAAAAACGAAGGAAACTAAATATATATTTGCTTTCTAAGCACAGGCTTCCTTACAGACTTTTTCTCTGAAGTCTACAAGAAGATTCATCCATGTTGTGCATAACAAACTAAAGAAAATGATATCAAGAAAGCAAGCCACTAACTGCTTTAGGACCGTTTTGTTTTTGATTTGAAGTGTTGAAAGCCAGTCTGGTTTTTGGCCTGAGCATAAGACTTTGCTTTCTGAAAATGCTTATAGTTTGGACTAGGACTAGCTAGAATCAACTATGTCCTTAAGTATGACCCGTTAGGCTGAGCTTGCTAGAGAACCAGATTGCATCAGCAAACTTTAGTCACAATGTCCATGTATACCATTACTGCCTGGGCCAGTAACCGTTATACTCGTACTTGACATCAGGACTATTGCTCTCCTTAACTTTCCCTGCAAATGCCTTGTAATAAGGAACTGACATCTCAGCTGGCAAGTTCTCTGGATCTTAGATAATTTCCATTAAAATAAATGAGCTGTTGAAGATGCAACGGTTACCCCTTTTGAAAGGATTGCAACTCATCTTAAACAAGTCAACACCAGCACCTGTATCATATTTATAGATTCACTCCCTGTCAGAACAGTTCGGCCTCATATCCTCGTAGTGTGACCTAATGCTTGAGTTTTTTCCTGAGAAATGTTAATTTACATTATGTTCTTGATTGATTTTTGAAGGTTTCTATGATTTTAGATGTGTTCCCAACTCTGGCACAACAGATTCACCTTCTCCCACATCTCATTGGTAATCAACCAATCATTTAAGTCAAGTATGGCAGCAGGGGAACACTTTTAACAAGCAGGATAGTGGGCCCAGAGGACAAGTGTTGGGGACCTCTGGTCAAGAGAACTGCATCGGAGTGAAGTTTTGATCTAATTTCTATGCATCCCCCCAAAAAAACAAAAACAAAAATAACTGCACACTGAATAAGACTATCTGTCATTGGCTAAATGTAAACATGATGGTTTATGAAATTATTAGGACTGCGTGTGACTTGGTTTGAACTGGACCTAATTGTTTCTGTGTTTCATTTTCCGGAGATGATTTGAATTGTTACAGTTTGTTACAGTTTAAACAATCTAAACTGAATAAATACATTTCAGCTGTATGTTTACTTTCCTAACATTTTTGTATGGAACAGAAGTGTTTGAGTTTTTTTTATATTTTTTTTATTATTTCAATGAAATCTAATAAACGCATGCATTTCAAAATGGGGTTTTTGTGTGTATGGAATGTAAAAATGTCTCATTCGTCTCATTAGCAGTGCATACATGAATATATGAGCAGATTTTGTTTGATATTGTTAATAAAGATTCACATGACGCAGACAAGATTTAAACATGGTTGGTTCCTTCTTTTTTCATTTCCTTTCCCTTTTTCTTCCTTCCTTTCATCTACTTCAAGGTCAATCGTCAGAATAAAGCAGCATGTCACTGCTGCTTTGTCTATTCATATAAAATTGCAGCATTCATTGTACGTCAGATGAAGCTCAAAAATAGGAGCAGAGCAGGAAGAGAGGAGGCAGCGATTCAGGGAACAACAGAAGGATGAAAGAAAAAGAGAGAAAGAAGGAAAAAAAAAAACAACAGCCCTATCGTAGCATTCTCCTGCCTGGCCTGTTTTTATCTGTCCATGACAAATTCAAGCGTTCAGTGTCTCCTTTTCTCTTTTCTCCACATTTTCTCCTTTTCACCTTATCTACTGTCTCAGCACTGCATCACTTGCCATTTTAGAATAATGTCCTCCCATGTCTATAATGACATTGCCTTTGTGCCTCAGATTACCTTGGGGTTTTCAGTAACCCCGCCACCCCCCAACAAACCCAACACACATTGATGGAGGAATAAAGATGCAATTGCTCACATACACAAACACACACACACCCACACACCAACAAGCAAGTGTCAAAAACGATTCATCCATATACCTTGAAAGAGACCAAGTGAATCAAAGCACATTAATATCTACTATATTATGAATTGGTAAAATGCTCTTTAACAGCCAATAGTATGTAAAAACAATTTTTTAAATATTCTATTTATATTTTTTGCAATATTCTACTTTTGAGGTAGTTTGTCTTTTATGCTAAAGAATTTGCCATTTCAAAAATTTACAGTTTGATCCTCAATTATGGTTGCTTTTGACTATGCAGGAACTTTTTTATTTTTTTATTTGTCACTGTCATGATTTAGACTTATAAGCATAATCCACTTCATTTACATTTTTGGAAGATAAACTATTTTTGCAACAACAACAACAACAAAAAAGTTACATTTTCCAATAACTGTCTCCCATATTTCACAGTCAGTGTTCTTCCTGGTCATTTTCTCCTATAAAGAAATAATTTCCCTTCAGGTATTATTAGACATGAAGCGAGTCTCCAGCTTGTATTATTTCTGTGCTCTGATGAGCTCCTTAAACTGTGACAGGTCCTTCTCTCCCCTGCCTAGCCGTGCCTCTTAATGAGATGGTAATCAGCCAGTCATCAGCAGAGGGACCATGCAGGAAACATAATGAGAACATTAGGCTGCATACTGAAAGGACCCCCTGCCAGGTGGAGGATCAATGGTCTGGCCTGATGAAAGGTGGATGGTGCAGCTGATGGTTAGAGAGGAAGAAGGAGGGACAGAGAGGCAGAATGTTGTCATGTTGACTGAACAATAATCTTTTGTGTCCAGTTCTTTAACATTCAGAAGTCTCACAGATCAAACAGGAATGCAGATCGTAATTGTTGTGTTTCCTGTTATAGTGTTCCTTGAAAATCCCTCCTTAAACTTTGTAATGAAGATGTTGTGGAGAGAGGCAGGCTGTTTTCAAATGATGAGAAAAATACGTTGGTATTTTTGTCAAACCTTCTCAGCAATTTGAAGCATTTAAGTTTAAAGTTTATTAAAATCTGAAGACCTAAAATGTGAACCCACTTTCTAATATTACATTGGCTTGTCCTGTACCTGCTGGACCGCTTCTGCTAAAAGTAAGGATTTCACAACACAATCATCTTACAAGGTGAGATTTTAGCATTTAAAACAAAGAATCTCCTGTTTTAGTCTTTTCTTTTTTGCTTCTGCATCTGGAGTAAAAACTGCACGAATGACCAGTTTTTAAATGATCTGAAATCAGTCCAAATTTAACATGTCCTTAAGTTGTAGTTTTAAGGATTGTATAATTTTAAGGTGGTCCTGCTACCAAAATAGTTTCAAAAATTGATTTAAAGGGATCATTAATCATAGCATTATTCAACTCTGAGTTGATTTGTCCAAGTATTTTAGGTTTTAAAGTGAGTATTATGAAATCTAGTTCAAAGTCAGTCAAAAACTGAGTTTCACTTCGAAGCAGATTCCTTTATCAGCAGACTCTACATCGCATTGTTACAACTTAAGAACTGCCCTGTTTCTTACGTCAAAAAGACAGTCTCAAATATTTAGTTAAGTGTAAAGCACTAACCTTCACACACAACTCTTCATTACAAATCACATGCTGACAATAATATCATGATCATTAGTTTTCCCTTATAAAAATGCAATGTCATTTTAATTTTAAGGTTTTTCATTGCAAATACTGAGTTCCACAGTTTTTAATACATAAAGTTCTTAATTTAGCCTTATAAGCAATTAATCTAACCCTGCTGTAAGTGTGTCACATGGTTCTGTCTTTAAATTAACCTCAATGCAACTGAATGAATAAATATGATTAAAAGTAAGTATGTTAAGTAACTGAGTTTGAAAATGAGTTTCAAAAATGAAAAACAATGCAATTAAGCTCCAGTTCTCTTGATTACAATTCTTTTGCAGGAAATAATGAAAATGAAAAGGAAGGGAACTAAATTAAAATAATAAAATGTCATGTTTATTTTATGCAACTTTTTACAAGGTACAAGGGAGAACATCATCATTCCAAGATTAAGATAGGTGTGTTCAGTTAAATTAAGCAAATTATATGCTGCATAGAGAGCAGTATATATGTTCTTATTTGTTTACATTTGCAAATTTCATTTATCACAAAATAATTTAAAAATGAGTATTTTTGGGAATAGGTAAAAAAAAATGGCTTATTCAGACAGTAATCATTCTAATATTTAATTGAACAATTAAAATACAAATTATAGCCGATTAATTAAAAACATTTCCAAAATATACCTTTGCACATTGCATTTACAAAGGTACAGCTGTTTTACAAACTGAAATGTATTTTTAAGGGAGGAAAGACTGATGTGAATCATTTCAGACCTCTCCGGTTGATAGAATCCAGACACATGTAAAGCACCAGAATGTACAAACCCCCACGAATGTCCTACTACTGCTGTGGCAATTCAGATGTGGAGGATGAACTCTTCCACCCAAACTTCCCTTCCCCACATAAACCGTTCGGTAACCCTTTATGGATTTCACATATGTATATTCTTATTTATGTTCACTCTGTCTTCTATCATCACTGTGAAACGCAGCCCCTGCATGAATCCGGCCATAAAACTGACTGAAGTCACATTAATTGTCAGACACAGACACGGTTCTGATCATAAATGCTGCTGCTTTAAATCACAGATAAATCTGCCCCACGCCCCCTGCGCTCTGGTGCCTTCCACAGTGATTTGGTCTCAATTTGTAATAAAAAGACCAATAGGGATAGCGACGCCAGCGCTTCACTTTTGAGTTTAGCATTTTTTTTTCCTACCTTTTTGTCTCGCTGCACTGACTGACTTTTAATCCAATAAACGTTGCATAAGGACACAGCCCCAGAACAAAGGGAGGAGAAAAACTTCTCACTGAAAACCTATTATATCACCCTTGTTAAAATAAGACGAGGAGGAAGGGGGTGAGGTTAACATATAGGGTTTCATGCAAAGATCGTAAAATTACTGAAGAATAAAAGCCATTCATTTCACATGACATCATTTTTTCTGAGGATGTGGGCTTCACCAGCTTCAAAAACAGGGACAAAATGTTTCCTTCAGCAATGTTAGTGCTGCCAATATCTCACAAGACATAGCGCAACAGGAAAAAAGAAATAAAAAATGTTGCATTGGCCTAGCTGATACTAGACAATGCTTTTCATACATATATTAAAGGTGTAGTACACTTAACAGTCCAACTGTCAAGGCATATTGTTTATATACAGTCAGGGTAAAAATGTGAGCACATCCTATTACAACTCTCCTGGGGTTTAACAATAAAAATGTAATAAAAACGTACATGGTCCTTCTCAGGTCCAACAATGAGGTAAAAACATTCTGAGATAAACAAGAGGACGCAATGCGTCACATTGTGCCATTGCTTATCTAATAAAGCAACTATTGATAATGTTTTAAGCTTCAAAAGTCACCTTAGGAACCAATAACATTTCCAAACAGGCTTTGTATATATCCATAACAGTCTCTCACATCACTGTGGGTGACAGCTGGATGGTCTTCCATTGAATGTTCCACTTTGTTTTATTGACATTTATTGGCATGCATCGAGAAAGAAATGCTTAAAGTTTTCCCACTGTGGTCTGGGATTTGACAGAGACATTAAGCAACTTCACAGTGTTCCTTTATGAACAGTATGTTGTAATATTGAAAGCCTATTTTAGATCATTTTCATTTTAAATTGTCCAATTTATCCCAACATACCTCCCTGTTTATGCTATGGCATAAAGAGGAGGTAACATGCACACTGACTGTACAGTCCCCAGGTTGCATGGCAACCAAAACAAGCTTAAATCACCATCGATAACCGGTATATTGTCACCAAGGAGCTATCGCAGGAAGTCCGCAGGACCTCTTTGACTCCTTTTTGTAATGCTTTGGGATTTTAAAGGTGAAGTATGCAGACTTCACCTGTTTCAGGGATGCTCACTAATGCATTTTAGATCTTCTGCAGAACAGAGCATAATATGTTTTGTATTCTCACTAAATGTGACACTGCAAATGAAGGATATTGTCGTCTAGATTGTTGCCTTTGCAAATTTAAGTTATCACAACAAGCAGAGGGCTGCACAGTGGCACAGTTCATAGCACTGTTGTCTTGCAGCAAGAAGATCCTGGGTTTGATTCCCGGCCCGGGGTTTTTCTGCACGGGCAAAAACATGACTGTCAGGTTAATTGGTCTTTCTAAATTCTCCCTAGGTGTGAGTGCGTGTGTCCATGGTTGTTTGTCCTGTTTGTGTTTGTCCTGTGTTGTCCTGCGGCAGACCAGCGGCCTGTCCAGTGTGTACCCCACCTCTCGCCTGGAACGCTAGCTGGAGTTAGATAGGCACCAGCACCTCCCGACCCCACCAGGGACAAGGGTGTAATAAAATGGATGGATGGACAAGCAGCACTTATCAAGCTTTTCCCCTAAACTCTGAAGTATTATAGTATGTATCAAACTAATGTAAATCTCAATAATCAGAGGCATCACAGATTTCTTACAATGTGTTGCTGCAATTGTCACAATTGTGTGAACTTGAGGTGATGTTGCTGAAAATAAAAAAAAATACTGCAGAATTTGATAAGATTTTTTGTTTCTTGGGAATAATGTTAACTGCAAAATTGTTCGGTCATCATTTACCAAGGATTGCATTAATCTTAATTTTCATATTTTGATTTTCTTGACTGGCATCCAACTTATATGTCTAGCAGTCTAATGATCAGGTATTCAAAAATGATAACTTAATGTGGCAAGCCCTTTTCATAAAAAAAAAAAAAAGAGAAGCTATGCTTAGTTTTTCATATCAAACATTTTTGGACTTTATCCTGTTATATAAAGCTTTTAGAATTGAAAAAAAAAAAGCATTTTTGAGGCTCATTTGCATTCGGCCTCATGACTCAATAATTATTAATCAATCAAGGTTTTTGTATAGCACATTTCAGGAACACAGCAGTTCAAAGTGCTTCACATCATCAACATCTTCTGCTGCATCAACAGCTGCAAGCCAGTATGGCAGAAAGTATCCAGAAAGAACATGGACTGTAAAATATGAGGGACAATTATAGTAAATGCAACTTTTTTGGTTGCAAGTTGTTCTGTATGTTTGTTCATCTACAGACTGAAATGTTTTTGCCTATTCTTCTTTTGAAAATAGCCAAATAATACTTAAACTGGATTAAAAGCATCAATAAACATTTAGTTTAGATTCAGGTCTGGACTTTGATAAGATAATCTTTGCAGAAAAGCAATATTTGTCATCTACAGGGCAAATCCTGTAAGACTCTTCCACTTCAGCTGTGGATCTCTGTAAGGATTTCAAAGTTACCTTGGCTCTTTTGGTTGCTTTTCTGGTTATTGCTCTTCTTGTCCATTCTGTTAGTATATGTAGATCTCGGTAATTTTTCTGTTACCACTTCTATTTAATATTTAATGACCAAACTGAACATAACTGAGATGAATAGGACAGACTGAATAATGTCCTATTGAATGCTTAGCTTGAAATGATGGTTTATAAAGTAACCCTGCTCCATCCCTGATCTGTCTCTTGTTTCCTAGACTCTGCAATGCCACTTGTCCATTAATGTCTGCTAAAAAATAAACATCTGAGGCCTTCGTAGAACAACTGCAATTAAAAAAAAAAAAAATACAATTTGCATACAGGTTGGTAACATTTAAGCTACTATTGACAGCAATTGATTGGATTTACCTTTATCTTGGGAGTAAAGAGGACTGATCCAAGCCACAGTTTTTGGATTTTTACTTCATAAATTATTACTTTACTCTAGAGGTGTAGTGTACTTTGTGTAGGTTTGTCAAGTAATCTCAATGAAATACATAGTAGTAACTACTAATACACTGTAGTTGTACTGTGACAGAAGGCGTGTGAATACTTGTAAGCCAATGTACATCGTCTAACATTAAAAGAACTTGCCATTGGCTTGATTTTTATTGATTTTTCTGTAAGATGTAGACACTGTAAACACAGATACAAGGAATGTTTGTATCATGGAGCAACCGTTTGAACAGTAAGGTGAAAAGTGGCTGCTCTTCACCCCATACACTGCTGCAGTGGTGGCTTCCATATTAAACATTAGCACTTAAAACATTCCATTTCATGCATTCTATTATTGCGGCCCACTAATTTACACAGCCATTATGTCTGCATGATTGTCAGTCATTCACTACGGAACAGAGTGAAATGAGTCCTGTATGGTTGACGCATATGATACTGCACAGGAGCATGCTCCAGAGAGTACTAATGCTTGGTAGGTGTACTTCACAGCCACAGTATTATAGAGAACACGTGATTTTCAACTTGCGCCACTGCAAGTCCGAGCTAAAGTCCAAGACACATACGTTTGGTAGTGGTGAAAGCATTGGCTTACCAATCACGCATTATCTGTGGCTAATCAACAGCGTTTTTCCTCATGTGGGAGAGAAAAGAGGTATGTCGTAAGTGTCTGCTAAATATAAATCATTAGTGCACTAACGAGTGTACGCAACACATGAACTGAAAGCAATTATTACTTCCTACATTTCCTACACTGTATTTAAGGTGCTATAAATGACAACAACCCATCAATAACCAATAGTGCCAATGAGAGGCCTCCCATTTATATCAGAATATTTACATAAAACAAACAAGGTCATTACATTCAAAACAATGGAAGACATTGTTAACAAAGTATAAGAGCATAATTTCATTTTTCTCCTTTTGTCAGAGAAGTGTGACACATCATCTAAAGCTGTATTGCGTTGCCCGGGGTGAAGGCCCTGCACAGTAGATGGACCGCTGTAATTTCTCATCTATCAAATTATGGTTTATTGTTCAGCACAGTAACCCCAGGCTACACACAACCCTGTGCACTGACAGTTATGAAACATTATATTTCCACTGTCAGTGTCCAGGCCCAAGACAAAGCTTAAGAAGCAAAACATAAAGAAAGGAGAAAGAAATAAAAACTCCAAAGTTAAAGTAATACACATCTTGTCAACATCCATCTTAAACTTAACTTTGATCAGAGTCTTTCAAGTCACCGTTGCTATTTCGAATGGTTTCTAACTACATTAGGTTACTCAAATTGCCATTAGCCACTACTATAGAAGCTTGTTTATTATTGCCATGGTAATGATTTTTCTGCAAATGAAATTTGTCGACAGGAAATTGTGTTTAATGCTGGTCTAATGAGTCTGCTGTAAATTAGCTGGCATACTGGTGTGGATGACTAAAAGGCCTTTGAGTAACCTTTGGTCTCTGTTGAGGGTAATTTGATAGTGGCACAGATGATTCACTTAGCGAGGCTAAAAGCTATAGGCTTGCATCTGAAGCAGGACATGTGAAACTACTATTGCTCGTGAACTAGAACAGAATGTGAAATTAATCAAATTAGTTTTGCCACTGGATGATTCTTAAGACAACGAACTTGAACTCCTCACTGAATTCAAACCCATTTTGCACTGTTGTCACCAACGTCAAGATTCAGCCCAACCTGAGCCTAGACAATACTGAGACCGTCTACTCTAGACAAGTCAACCTACTTGTGGCTTGAGTGACAGAGCGACAAAGAGCTACGAATGACTTGCAAGGCCTGTTAGAACACTGGAACCGGCTAACCTAGCAATGCTGAAGGTTGAGGCAAAATTAAAGGGTTATTTTACAGATTTTTTTTTTAATCATTATTATCCTTGACTGCATTTAAATATCTTTAGTTCAAAATATTCAATATTTAAACTGCTAAAAAGAGCGAACGGCAGATTATACACCAAAAAAAGGTCATTTGAATTTGAGGGGTACACAACTTTAATGTTTGTGTGAGTACAGAAAAGGAGTACTTTCAAATGTCTTGTCAGTTTTTTAACCCTGTTTTTTTTTTTTTTTTTCAGTTTTAACTACCATAGAATTGCACAACTATAACAGATGCAGTACATGGATGAATAATATTCTGAACTAATAACATATTAAAACATAAAAAAACATGGAAAATTATCTGTTTTTTATTTCATTCTTTTGAACTGAATTCATTGTCAAAAGCTTCATGAAATGCCCTGTGTTTTTCAGAGAAAAATTAAATGAATAATCTGAAACTAGACAAAGACAAAGAAAAAAAAATACTATTTGATGCAGATCAGATCACTTCAAAATGAGGCTGCTGACTTGAAGAAGATAGTCCCTCCACTGCATTTATGGTTTTACATCTACTGTATTCTCAACTAAGTTGCCATAGCGTAGAGCACAAGTCCAACTACAGCCCTTAATGTCTGCTATCCTGCAACTTTAAAATATGCCTTTGCATCAACAAACTTGAATCAAACAGTTAGGTAATTGTCAGAACTTTTATATTAAAAAAATTCAGCTTTTAATTAAATCAATTTTAAAAATACTAACAATTCATGAAAAAGGAAAAAAAAAAAAAAAAATCCAGGTTTTGATAAGCAATTTCTTTAAAGTGATACAGATATAAAGGTGGGGCTTTTCCTTAGCAACAGTGTGTAAATGTTCGCTGCACATCATCTGGTTCATGCTACAGGTTTCAATAAAAACTTTTTCATTATTGTGTATACTAAACAGTATGGCAAAATGGCTGCACAGACAAAGATGGGACCCATGTAGCGCTGTGGATTTTGTGTTAAAGTTACCATGATTCAATGCAGGTGTGGCAGCCAAACCACCCTGGCATGTATTGCTGGTATCTGATAAGAGATCCGTGTGTCTTGAATTTTAATGGCACAAAAATTCTTCTTTAATGCTGGTGCCACTAAATCGGCAAACTCCTCTTCTCAGACCATGTTTAGTGCCCACCCTCTGCTGCGTCCCCATCTAACCTCTCATTTCCTCACGCCTCCCACTGCACCTCGCCCACCCATGTCGCTCCTCCTCCTCCAGCAACACGTGCCCCCTCTTAGTGCCAACATGCCCTTATCCTCCTCTTTTTTCCCCCTCCCATCCCCTCCCCTGTTTTTCCCACGCCTGCCTCTTTCTGTCATCACACAGTAGGAGTGGTATCAGCACACGTGCCCCTTTTTAGTGCCAACAAGCTCCCCTGTGGCCCAATCCCCCCACCTCACAGTGTCTTCTTGTCGTCGAGGCCCCCCCGTCGTGTTTTACCTCCTTCAAACCTGCCCCCTCCACCCCCTCTCCCCACTTTCTCACACTGTGCATCTCATCGCTATGTAAGTGAGGATACAAGACTGTTTTGCATAACACTGTTTAGTCCTTAGTGGCAGGCGGGGCGGCATGCGAATATGCAAAACGGTTATGGGGAGGCATTCTGTAGTGTGATGAGGAAAGGGAGAAGGCGGCTTTGTGGAAGATGGCACCGCATTTGCGTTTCCTTGTTTTCCAACGTGGTCTTTGGCTCATCAGGGCGATGGTTGGTGCAGGAGCGGGCATCATCAGAACAAAAGCCAAGCTGAGCGACGTGGCAATGGAATACCACTCCAAGAAGCCATACATCTTCCCTGGATGGATACGTTCGTCTTTGATGGCCTTTATTTCTCTTAAGGACCAACAAGAAAAGGTCGTCCGTTTTTGTTTTGTTGTTGTTTGTTTTTATCCAACTTGCGTAATTTCTGCCATTGTTCGTACTTCAACTGTAAATCCACAACAAGCAGAATAAGCAGATATTAACGGGAACTTAAGAAGAAAGCGACAAGGAAGTTCTTTTGCTTACCCCTCCTCTTCAACCATATTCCCTTTTTCTGCTACTTATCTGTGCCAGAGAGCAAATCGTTCTTTATAATTGGCCGTTGTCATCATGCAGATGACACACACTCAGCGCTCTGAATATCATTAGCGCCTTTTGCATACCTCCGCTCCTCTCTTCTTTTTGTTCTTTCTTGTTCCTTCGTTCCTAGGCTCATTTCACAATTCAATATTCCAAAAGGTAATTATCATCCAGGCAGCATCCCGTCAATATACGCAGATGGGCATAATAGGGAATCAAGGTGCATGTCTGATTGTCGCTTTCTCGTTCGTCGTTTCCTGTTCGCGTCTCCTACGGTATCGGGGATAGACTGGTTTTTGATATTTTATTTCATTATCCATCATGGTGAATTCCAATGCATATCTCAGTGGCTAAAAAGTCTTCCTCCCTCTCATCCTCTTCGGTCTCGTCTACATATGCCCGCCGCTCCTTTGGTAGAATAATAGCTCTTAATTCTTCACTGCATCTCTTGCCTTCTGATCCATGACAAAGAGAAAGAGGCAGCCAGTTAATTTGCATACTCCCCATAATGATGAGGTGTGTGTAGCAGACTCCCTAATTACCATGTCCTCCTGTCACTATATCTCCTCCTGCAGCTTTTGCTTTTAACCCTTATTTGCCCATTCGCCATCGCTTCGTCTCCATAGAAAGCCATTGTTCCACATGTTACTTCCTCTGGAGGAGGGAATAAAAACAATGAAGAAAACGAATAAAAGACGGAGGCGTATCTCAGTGACGAGCGATTTGTTCATTCATTCATTTGCCTTCGTTTATCCCGCTGTCTGTGTTTACTGGCTAATTTTCTTCTCATCTTGCTTGTTGCGACTCTCCTTACGCTACCCCTCTTTGTCTTTGCCTTTGAAATTTACAAAATTGTACAAGAAATCAATACTCAATTGATTATTCACTTTCCTCAAGCCTCAAACAACTGCAGAGTGCACGTGCAAATTAAATCCAGCGTATGTAAGAGTGAGGAAGATCCTGCTAGATCCCATTGTATTCCCAGTCCCTCCGAGGCAGCGGGCAGACGAGATGGCAGGGAGCTCTGGGAGAAATAAAACTCTGCAGCATTCATGTGCATTTCTGTTTGCATGGGTGTTTGTGTGTGTGAGACTGTATGGGCTTAAGAAACATGCCGGCGTTCTGTGATTAGCCCACAAGCCGAGGAAGTTTTGAGGTTGGAGGAGGGTTTACACCTTAGCCTTTGATCTCAAAACTATCCAGAGGAAGGAGAGAGATGGAACAACACCACCTAGCCCGTGAATGTGGGACACACCGGAAGCTCCAAGCTGGATCTGAGACATGAATCTTGATTTTTGATTATTATTATTATTATTTTTTTTGCCTTTGCTGGGTTTCTTTGTCTTATGTCCTGATTCTAAAAGGAGCATGGGCCAACATGGCTTCTGAACCATGTTGCCCAGAGAGAACTCTGTGGCAAGTGGGAGCAAAATCTGACGCTTACTGAGAGGAGGAGGAGCAGAGAGAGGGGTAAAGGATGCCTGGTGTCTGCTTCTGTGCTTCTGATATGTCATATGAATGGCAGGCATGCACTGATGGCAAATATAGCGCAGATTAGCTTTGAGTAGTGGGAGAAAAGATAGAAAAAATAGTGGTTGGGGTGGGTGCGAGGGCACACACTGAAAGACTGGTCAAGTGCCAACAACACCATGACTATGCAAAGAAACACGCTATAATCTGCTCTGGCACTTTGATGTTTGCATTCATGTACTGTGATTACATCCCTGGACTGACTGTTATTAAAAAAATAAAATAAAAAAAATAATCACAATTAGTGTTTATACTGTTTCCATTGGGAAGTGCTGAGGAAATAATGTTGAAAAGTATCTATATGCTCTCTTTGACATACTTGTATCCATGAAACCCTGCATAAAAACAAGGCAGAAAGATAAAGTTGTGGTCACACATTTAACAAACTTCTTCTCTCCTTTATTTTAAGTGTCTTTAAATATAGATTTTATAACACAGTTTATGTTTCTGACAACTGCATTTCAGTTTGAGCCATTTTCCTTTCACTAGCCCTGAATAAAAAAAAAATGCTGGCTGGGAATACTTTATGACAGGGAAACAAATGGCAACTAGATAAAGGAAGACGGTGTTCATATTGAAATGTGCTGAGCAATCACCTTCCTGCACCAGCAGACATGCTCAGTGTATTTGAGAGAGGAAATGAGGGTAACAAAACACACTTTGGATTGCATTTCTTCTCCATCTGAATGTATCCCATCCAGCAAAGTAGGAGGCATCCATTACAAAAAGGCAAACATGCATCATGTGAAGTCAGCTGTGGTGGCAGAATAAAAAGGAGCCTCAGAAATAGAGGCTCGGAAATGTTGTAGAACATGCAGGTGTTTTGAAAAGGACAGATTATAAAAGTGTATTTAAATTTTCATGTTTCATGTATTTTGCATCTGAAGAGGTAGAGCAGTCAGTCAGGGAAAACTGTGCAAACCGCTGACATAAGCAGATAGGAAGAAAAATATTGAATTTTTCTGTTTTCCTATTTGTATTGGTTTGGGTTTGACTAGGCTGAGAGAGGATATGGGCGCTTGCCTACCAGATCAAACAAGCTGAATAAGAACAATCACAGCTCTCGAATGGATCAGAGATCCAGAGAGGGGGGGAAAAATGGCAAGGCGATTTGACTTGCGAATAAGGCGATGCATATCTGCATGCTAATTACATTGCAAGAAGGGGGAAAAGAGAGGAAAGCACACCCCAAGTGCCAGACAGAGAGAGGGCGAGAGAGGAACGACACAGCAGACACGAGAGAGAAACGAGGGAAACGAGCGAGTCGACAAACGGACAAACAAATGAAGGAATCAACTGGAGCTCTTGACGAGATGGACAATTAATTCTCCCTCCATCCATCAGGCTTTATTCTGCGGCATTTGGTTTCATTTGGGAACTGATCAACGGAGAAAGAGGAAAGGAGCAAAAGAGCAGGACTAATGTAGAAACCGGCGGAGGTTTGGGTGGCTTCCGAAAATTAAAATTATTGATTGTACTTAGGACGCTGGGGGTTGCGAAGGAGAGTGCATTTTGAGGATGTAATTAGAGCGGACTGGGACCAAGGCTGGAATGATAAAGGATGACATTGGAATTCACCATGGAAAGAGACCGTTAATCTCCATTAATGTCAACCGGGATATTAAAAATTCTAATTGATGGGATGAAAATTGTATTGATGGTGTGTAAATACTAGATGGGATGTTGATTTCCGTAAGTGTTTCGTTATCGCCAAGTTATATGAACTGCATCCGCAGGTATGGTATCTGTAAGTGTTTGAAATGGTTGAGTAGGATGACAAACTAACAACCCTGCTGTTTGCTGTTTTGTCATGGATCTTTTCTTGTGTGTCATGCATTGTAAACAAATGCAAACAGGCACTTGTTTACACTTGTACATGCAAGTGTATTAGTTTTGGTCTATGTTCTTAAGTTGTATGCAATATGAAATAGCTCTTCATTTTCTGGATTTTCATAAGCTGTAATGTAACTCCGTAAACTCCAAAGAGCACTGTTCTTAAGTAATGTAATCAAACTGTCTTCTCTGTTTGAAATAATAAAAAAATGCCACAACTTTTATCCCAAAGTGTGTATCATTTCTTATAAACTTAATACATTTTGTGTCACAGTAGAGCCACGCAAGATGCTTGACTCAGAAACAGATTTGTTTTTGTTACCCTCAACCTTTATGGTTCCTATGATGTCATCAGTGTGGGCCTTGGACCTGCCATTTGCTACAAGTTACATGGGCCGAAATTAAGAAGAACGGATCCAGTACCACATTCATCAAGAGCTGCAGCACCAACAATGACTGTGCTGTGATATTGTTAATAGGCTTGGAAATTTTACTGTGTCAGCTATTCAATACTACAAATTGCTTGTGTGCAGTTGCCCTGAGTGCGCCTTTTCCTGCTACTGTGTGTTGCTATGACATAAATATTCAAAAGGTTAATGCATATGTTCCTGTAATGCCTGCGTACATTCACTCTGCATGATTAGGAGCTGTCCTTGAATTAATAAGATGAAACTGCAACACACGCACTCACATGCACTCCATTCTACACACTTGCAGTTACTCTCATTTATATCACGAAACAGACATATTGAAAAGCAATGGTAGAGAGAACTATCAACAAGAGTCAACGTCGGTCAATATTAAAGATTAGATGACTTACAAAGTATTAAATGTTGCTCATATATTAACTTTTAATCCCTGAAGAAGTTGGCAACACTGATACTTTAAATGATTTAAATTTTCTTCTGACCAAAGCTAGTCATTAAGTGAGTGTATAAAGAGAAGTGATTGCTTTATGCACTTTCAGGTGACTTGATAGTGTTACCTTGAAGTTGTCATGACTGGTATACATGTGAAAACTGAAATACAACTACAAATACAAAGCCAGCAAAACATACATGGATGTTCCCTTATTATTCTTTATAGCATGCATATTAATACATCAAATGCAGATACTTATACCAAATATAGGTAAATTCTATGCCTGAATAGTGCTCATCTGTTTAAGTGAGACGAAGACTAATATTTATGAGCTGTGTTTGACATGCTTATTATTATTATCATCATCATCATTATTACTCTGCATTTCAGGCAAGAAACATAAGACCTGACAGTAGGAAGGAACATAACTGGTTCAGTTATGCGATTGGTCTGATTTATGATTTATGCAAAGAGTGTGTTGCCTCAGGTAACGCCCCTGGAAGTGATAACGTACAAAATTTGTTTTAGCCAATTGATTATGCAAGACCAATCCAACCTCTAAATAACACATCTTGTGCACGCGTGGCACAGGTAAAGTTGAATTTATTGTGTACCACTATCAGTGTGGGGCTGCTGGTGTCTGGCTGCAGAAAATACATTCTGGTGTTTCAGGACTGGAACATAAAGAAAGTATTTCTTTCTTTATGAAAAGGTGGTGGTTCTACACAAAAAAAATATATATATATATATTTATTATTTTACTAAAGAATAATACAGATGAGCTTTTGCACACATCCATCCTTAATTTTAACCCACTTTAAGGATTAGCTGCCAGAATGTTTCACTTTTGTCTCATTGACCAAAATCCCAGTTACAAGTTAAAGTCGGGGACACATTTAGTGAATTCCACACATGTATTAGAAGAACTTATCCACCCTAACATCACTAGAACAAAGATCAGAATATGTCATTTAAATCCTGGAACTGAAAGAAACTGTGCCTCCTTTAACCCATGATAACCTGGTAAGACAAAACAATTTTGTTCTCTGAATGGCGTCAAACTACCAATTATGTAATTTTTCAACTACTTATGCATAAACATATTTATATTTCAAGGAGTGGTTGAAGGCAGACAGAAACTTAAGTAAAGATGAAAAAAGAAACATGCAAATTAAAAAATATATATATTCTCAAGAGTAAAGCTACACAAGTCACTTGATTCCTCTTGACTCAAGGTCACCTAAACTCCAGCAGTTAAAAAGAAAAATCTTATTTTTCTGTTCCCTCCACCTGATCGGGAATGTTTCTTTGATGACTCCAATTGAAAATAAAATTATGTGGTTTGGAAAATCCAATTTTTAAGAAGATTAGTGCCGCAGACATTGTAAATAATATATTTAAAGCCTTAAGCGTTATTTTTTGGGGCAAAAAAATTACCGTAATTTCTGGACTATAAGCCACAACTTTTGTCACACGCTTTCCACCCTGCGGCTTATACAATGATGCGGCTTATGTATGCATTTTTTTCAAACGGCCACCAGGGACGCTTGAGCAGAAAAGGTAAGAGTGAGACAGGTGAAATATATGTGTCGAGGAAGACGCAAGTTAATGTAACTTAACACATTTCAATACACAGGAGGAAGATGAAGACGCTTCTCAGTGACTTTTACCGGTATGTTTTTTTAACCAGCCCTGTTAGTGCTCTGTTACTACCGTATGGGCTCTTTGCACATAAAGCTCTGACGTCACAATCGCATGCGCAAATGAGTTACTATGACAGCTAGAAAAGACAGTCGTATTTCAGACGCAAATAAAACAATACTATGCACTTTGTTGTCTTCCTAATGTAATGGGATTTTAAGTTTCATGGATTTCCAAACGATCCTGAATTAATTAGACAGCGGCTTATAAATATTGGTCGCTACCAGTTAAAGCTAACGCCGCACAGCTTGTAGTTTGCAGCCTTCACTTCACTCCGGATCAACTTCTTCAGCCTAAATAAGAAGGAAAAGGAGCCTCCTGTGTTATTTCCATGGAATCACTTCTGTATTCAGCCTGAAAGAGCGAGTTTATGGGTACGAGAGAGCAGACCAGAGCCAAATAACCGAGCAACTGATCTGCCTGAACACACCGCTGTAAACACCATCCTGCTTCACAACAAGCATGCAAAACCAATAAAAGGAAATAACAGAGACCTTAACGAACAGGGACACATTTTTCTAAAAGCAACAACTCTGAACCTGAACAGTCAGCCGAACTAGAACTCCGACACCAGAGCTGCTCTACTGTTAGGCCATAGCCTAACAGTAGAGCAGCTCTGGTGTCTGTAGCAGCTCTGGTGTCTGTAGCTTGTTGTGCTACAGAAGCATAAAGCCTGAACCGTAAAATCCCCTCCGCCCCCGCGTTTATTGTCGTTAGTGTCAGAGACACTTGAAAATAAGGTAAAAACATCGTCCGTTATGGGTACTGGCAGGCGAAGCGGCATGCGGTTCGGGTGGTTGCTGAGGCAAAAACTCGGGTGTGGGAGGAGTTCGGAGAGGCCATGGAGAAAGACTTCCGCACGGCTTCGAGGCGATTCTGGTCCACCATCCGGCGTCTCAGGGGGGGGAAGCAGTGCAGCACAAACACTGTTTATAGTGGGGATGATGTGCTGCTGACCTCGACTCGGGACGTTGTGGGT
>CAEFZY010014145.1:0-26971 GCA_903066815.1 Brachyrhaphis roseni
ATGCCTCCAAATGTAAAAGTCCTGAAAAGGGAAATAATTCAATAAATGAGTCACAGACATGTTCTTTTCTTTGCTATAGTGTGTATTGAATGAGTTATTGTAGTGTACATACATGCATACATACAGAACAATGACTCCAAACTTAAAACAATTCGTTGGTTTTCTTACAAGCAATTGTTTATAAAGGTCTGTATCGTAATGCACCAACATGAAGGTAACAAATAACAGATGCAAAATAATTTAATTTACTGTAATAACAAATATTCATGAATAACACATTTTCCAAAACCCAAAACTATGTTTGCTCAACAATGCATTAATTTATTTCAGAAAATATTTGCAACATTAGCATCATCTGCTGTGAGCTACTGTGGTAAACTTTATCTACTAACAAGAAGTATAAATGTAGTTATATTCAACCTATAGTAATAGTTGAATTTGAAGCTTTTGTCAAATGTTACTTTTCGGTTGGAATATTTATTTGCTGCAGCAACTTTTAGCACATGATTTAACATCAGCAGTAACTGTCACATGCTGACGAGGGCGTCAGTAAAGAGGCTGATAGAAACCGTATACTCATAAACATAATCTGATTATGAGCTACTCCCCCTTCAAAGGGACAGAGGCGGCTGTTTTTCCTTAATTTGCTGAGTTTCACTTCCGAGGGAAACTTTTGTCTTGTACTGTAAAACATCTTTCCAAAAAGCAGCTCGCCCATTAGTGTGTACTTCGTGTTCTGAGCCTGGCGGTTTGTTCTGAATGCTGCTGTCTGAAGAACCATCTCTGCTATGGGAACAGCAAAAAGTCCTGAGCTGTTGAAATGTTGATGATTTGGCCTGTGCTGTGGTTCAGTTCTGCATAATAAGATGGACAAAATAACTTGACAACACCTGCAGGGAGGGGTCCTCTGGCCGGTTCGCCAAGCTGTTCTGCCAAAACATTCTCCCACACAGCTACAATTTGTAGGTCCACTGTTTCTGTGTTCTGGCATTTAATTGTGAATTGTGAGAAGAAGAAAAAGCCATTCCTTTCATATAATTTGGATGTTAAGATGTCAAGCCAGACGTTGTTCGGTGCTACAAATATCACGTTTTTTTCTGCAGGTTTAGAGGCAGACTTCAGGGTTCTTCTCTCCATTCTTCTTTCTCTCCTCTATTCCTAGCTTTGTCTTTCCCTTTAAAGCTTTCTACACTTTCTTTTCTCCTTTCGTGTTTGTCTCTGGTTCCGTTACATTTGAAATAAACCCAAGGAATTTTATGACAAAGCTTTATATATGCATACATCAAGTGGATGATGGCAAAAGCTGTAAGGCTGTTAGGCCTGGATACTCAGGCAACAGTACAGTGTCGCCGCACAATGCCTGACAAAATGTGTTCAAATAAAATAAATAAATAAAATAATCATTTAAAAAGTTAATAAGTTTTAAAAAAACAAAGCACAGCCACAATAATAAATTTTGTTGTAAGTTGTTTTACTGCTAAAAGCTTGTGAACACGTTTTGATGCTAACTAATATAAGCTGAGCCTGGCCGTGTTAGCCAGTCACAATAATTATGTGTGTGAAGGGGACGAGTTCCCCTCACCTTTAAAAACCACATAGTACTCACCAACCTTTCCTTAGGAATACACTTTCTCAGTTTATGAATAAATAAAATGAAACTTCCAGTATTTAAGACACCTTGAATACTGGCCTGGTATGACTGCAGTCACCATGCCAGGCCACTAGATGGCACTGTGATCTTAGCCTCAGCTTCCACCTCATTTAGAAAACAGTAACCAAGAACTCATGTAACACTTGAACAGGTTAAGTAGCGCACAGCACCATTCTGACCGGGATGTTTTGGAAAAACGTCACACTAGCTGCGCTAGAATTGCACAAATTAAAATGAAGAAAAATAAATTTGCTTAATGGAAACATGACAGTTTGAAAAAAAAAAAAGAGAAACCATGTTTTTTTCAATAAAAAATTCTGCTGCTGTGATGAGGCTGTTTTTCTACTCTATCCAAATTGATGTATTTCGCAGAACCGTAATGGAGACACTGTTTTCAGATCGCACGAGTCATGTGATCAACACCAGGATGTTGCTATGGCGAAAGCCACAAAGAAGACAACAGGAAGTAGTTTTTTCCATGTTCTACGTTTACAAATGAAACCTTTACTTTAGTTTTTTCTCTTTCATAAACCCAAAATCCTTTATAGTTTATAGTTATAGAGCTGGATAACGCATTAAAACCAGCTTTCTAGAATAGTGCTCCACACGTAGCAATTAATTCGGTACGATTGTTCGCAAACAGGGCTTCTTACTATCCATCCATCCATTTTCTTTACACCCTTGTCCCTAATGGGGTCGGGAGGTGCTGGTGCTTATCTCCAGCTGCGTTCCAGGTGAGAGGCGGGGTCACCCTGGACAGGTCGCCAGTCTGTTGCAGGGCAACACAGAAACAGACAGGACAAACAACCATGAACACACACTCACACCTAAGGAGAATTTAGAGAGACCAATTAACCTGACAGTCCTGTTTTTGGACTGTGGGAGGAAGCCGGAGTACCCGGAGAGAACCCACGCCTGCACAGGGAGAACATGCAAACTCCGTGCAGACAGATCCTGGGCCGGGAATCGAACCTAAGACCTTCTTGCTGCAAGGCAACAGTGCTACCAACTGCTCCACTGTGCAGCCCAGGGGGCTTCTTACTAGTAAAGTTTAAATCGTACGTCTCAGTAGTTGACAGAAAACTCATCCGTTTCCTCTTTATTTAACTCTGACTGCGATCCATCCTCTGTAAAAATGTGAATCCCGCTAAATCGATGGCCGCATGCCTTCATCACCATCCTGCCCCGCCTCCCGAACGGTGCCGCTATATTTAGATCCAGTACCCAGAATACAGTCTTCGAGTAATCACCCCCATCCTGTGAGAGTGATGAACTAGTCTCAACCTCACTTCAAGGCTCCACGGGGGGCGAGAGGCCTCGGCTAGACGCCGCACTCGTCTGCATCAGCTGCCAAATTACACCAACACGCACATTTCTCCCCGACAGAAGATTGGGGCTGCGATAGTAACAATCTGAGACATGTAAACAAACACACTCGCTCTACAGTACTACTGTCTCCTTCCTGAGAGTCTGTAAAGTAGCTTAAGGTCATAAAAATTTTTTTTAATGTAGTTTGGAATCCTTTTCTCTTAGTTGGGCTGCATCTTGTCCCCTCCTTTAACCCCCCTTCAGCTCTTCTTTCTCCATCCCCAATCTGTTTTAATTAAAGTGTGTGAGATGTCAGAGACCAGTCAGCCGTTCTGGTTGTAGCCTCAGACTCCATCCTGTCATGTTTGCTTTGACTCACTGAGTCGTCTCCGTTCCCTCCTCCTACCGCAGTCTTCATTCTGGCCTTCATCTCTCCCTATTGACAGCACATCTCAAAACTACTACAGTTCTGTTTCCTTTTTTAACATGTTGATTTCCAACTCCGGCAGATATTTTAGGACATTTGGTGTTTTATTGACAATTTATTTGATTCTTTTTATTATTAAGGTGTGTTTGTAGTGTGTTTTTCAGGCACATAGTGCAATTTTACAGCACAATTAAGTAACTATGTTACCTTCAGTTGTTATAAAAATAGAATTTTTATATCAAATATAACTTAAAAGAATTTTTACTTTGTAATTTAACACCTTGAAATTGGGCCTCTGACAATTAGCTCTTATAAAAAGCTCACCAAGTGTTTGCTAATTGCTGCTGGCTAGTCTGAAGGAGCTGAGTAGGAGGCAGGAGGGCTGCTCTGTGAGGTGGAAGCTCAGAAGCTTGGAATCTGCAGCTCAGAGGAGGAGCTTTGTCCTCGAAGGCGGGGATAAGTCCACCCAGGTGTTTTGCTCAGCTGAATGGTTGCCGTGGGAGATTGAAGGATTTCTCAAACACGCATGAAAGAATCAAAGCAACACTCCAGGTATGTTTTTGATGAGGGAATAACATTATAAAATGATGTGAAGCCAAAAAACAAAAGGTAAATTTAACATGATGCTGCCCCTTTAAGACTGGGGTGGAAGACGTTCCAGCAGGACCCCAAATCTTCAGCCAGAACTGAAACTGATACTTATGTTAGAACGGCCCAGTTAAAGTCTAGGTTGAAATCCAATTCAGACTGCAACTAGATAAATAAGCACATTCCAGTTCGATGGCGCTTAAGCTATTTTGTGACAAAGAATAGATAAAATCCCAGTCACGACATAAAAATCTGACACGGTGCTTCACAAGAGTCATATTTCTCCTCAGGTAATGATACAGAACCAATATCACTGCTGAATAATGCAGATGAGAGGAGGCTTGAAATGGCCGCGGCACTTAAACGGTCCTCTGGTAGAAAGATAATGTGTGGTGTTCAGGGGGCTTACACATGGTGATCTGCAGCTGAAAATGAAAACGACGAGGGCCGCGGGTGAAGCGGCCGAGCCGGTGTCTTTCTGCTCTCTCCGCTGCACGGTTGGCAGACTAAAGACAAAATTAGATATCATTTGGAGCCGTGACTCATTTGGCCACAAGATGAATGCATGCCCGGCATTTTACTCAGCCTTCGGTTTTATTCTCATCCAGAAAAGCTCCAAGGCAACATATCGGTTTCTAACCGCTCAAAGCTCTAGAGTGACATCATGGCAGATGCCAGCTTTTGTTTGTCTGTTGAATTGGCTTTTGAAGAAGCAAATTGTGTTTTGTTTCTTCTAAAGTACACAAAAGGGTCAAAAAATACAATCCAACGGAAAACAGCACAGCTGCTTTTTCCACATATAACACACACAGACTATTTTTGTGTGTGTTATCTGTTCAGCCCTCAACTGAAAGTTGTCTCATCAACAGGTTCTTCCCACTTGAGCGGTGGATTGTCGCAGCTCCTCCATAACTCTCCCAAAGTCTGATTCATGGGCCTCGGCAACGTTTCAAAAATGGCAGCACAGGCGGAAGACAGAGACGGAAACTTTTAAAATCATGAGCAGACTTTGCTCAGAAACTTGGGAAAATAAAGAAAATCACACCACTTGTTCATTTTATTAAAAATATTACATGTCTTGTTCATTGTTTTGGGCAAGTAAAAAGATTAACAATTTTTCAAAAAGTCTGGAAACTGCTGGTTTATGTTGGTCGGCCATGTTTTGGTAGGTTTGCGCTACTCTTGGTAGTTTAAAAAAATAAAATCAACGTATGTCTGTGATCTTCTACAAGGAAAAAGCTTAGCAAAATGTTATCTTTTATTTAATTGATATGATTAAACCCTTTAAAGGAGAAAAGTAAAGAAGAACATCCCTCTGTGTTTGTTCAGATAATCATAAAAGGAAAACTGGCCGACATATTTGATGTGTATTGATCATTTTAACGTTTGTTACTGGCTTTCACAATTGTTGGCTGTATGTTTTCATACTGTAAAGCACTTTGAACTGTCCAATACAAATAAACTTGATTGAACATTAGCTTGCCCTGACCGTGTCGTTCTGTCCCTCTCTTTCCAGCAACACTTTACCAAATGTTCTCAATATTATTCAAATAATTGGAAAATCCAGAAAAACAAAAGAGAGGGAAAAAAAGCATCTTGTTAGCTCGCCCTGTGAGCACGAATGTAAGCTGATTATGGTAATCGTATGTAGCACACAAACACGGGCCGCCTTCTAAAAAGCCCCCCTAATCCCTCCGGAGGTGAGTTTGGAGGAATCGGTCCGCTCATCTGTCACACGTCCCGTTCCTTCTGCAAGCGAATTCAGTCTAATTAACGCACGGTGAGAACAAAATGGAAACGTTTGACCTCATCTGGAGTAAAAATAAGTCACCGCGAGCCTTCTGGGTAGCCGAGGCTTTGCGCAATGGGATGTCCCCGATTTCCAGCACATGAAACGTGTGCGCGCGATAATTATTGCAGTGCAGAGGCTAATTGGGACAATGCATATTAATTCATTAACACGTCTCCCCTGCTGGCACCCCGCCTCAGATCTGGGCCTCATCTATTGCAGGTGGTTCCTGGGAGACGCAAAAGGTCTTATTTCCGAGTAACGTCGAGAAATCTCGAGACGTCTGTCGGAGACCCGGATAGGTACCCAAGCCGCACTCTGTGTTTCGAAGAGTTATTTAATCATTTTAACATCAATAACTCTCTGAACTTCTTTCTAGTTTCTTAAATTACCATAAAAAATGTACTTCAGTTTAATTCACAACATGCTTGAACCCAAGATACCGCAGCCGCTTTCAGGGCAGTGCTTCAAAACGGTAACCATAGTAAAACTCCTTAGTATTGACATGCGCTAATGACACATATCCTGTCTTGTATTTAATTACTCTCCTTTGTGCACGTGAGTGTGCATCTTCTAAGCAGATCATCTGTGAAAGCCTGTCTTGTTTCATGAGAGCCTCGCCAAATGGGGAGATGGTAATCACCGAAAGGCCAAATCAGCAGCACTGGACACCGGAGAGGCGGTCTGCGACACACTGAGCCATCCTGTCTGCGCTCACGCTAGGGCCAGTTCTGTGCAAATGCATAATAGAGAGCGAATTAGCTACAGAAGGCATCAAACCAGCTTATCCACTCAAAGGTTATCGTCTCAACTAACACCTAATTGAAGCGGGAGGTAAATTAAAAAGAAAGAAAAAAAGAGTGGAAGTGTGTAAGAAATCAAATGACTGCTTTTTAGTGTTTAAAAGAAGATGATTTTAATTTGAAATATTAATAAAAAGCCAGCAGAGCGTGGTTGTTAATGGAGGTTGGAAAAACTGAACAGAAAAAGGAAAAAAAACGCCGAGTGCCTCAGCAGGAGAAGCAGTGGGAACAAAAATAATAATAATTAAAAAAATAAAAAAAAAAAGCACCCCAGTCCCACCTATTATCAGATATATTGAATAATCTGTCTTCTATGAAAAGGAAAGAGACATTCTTTTAAATGTTCTCATATTATAAGAAAGGCCTGGCTGTTCAACACAATCACTGTTTGTGGCTGTACTTTAAGAATCAGACCAAGTTCAGTTTGTGGCTGCAGCAGGTGTGTTTTGAACGGCTCCCAAAACAAAAGCAGTAATTTTCATCGCCTACCGACAGATAAGAAAACAAAAAAATTTGGCTAAAATTTCTAAACTCGAACAGAGAACCCAGAATGCTTTGTGTGCTCATTTCATTGTGTGGATAAAAAGCCAAGGGAAGAAAACCAGCATCTGCATCCGAAGCAACTGAGTCAATGAAGTAGCTAACTATGCTAGCGCGGGTTATTTGCGTCCGTTTCTTCAAGTCGCCATCCCTCCCCGCATTAGCTGTAGGTAGCAGTAAAACAATATTGCCACTTCTAAGCTGTCATAGCTGGAGATCCCACATATTTTATAGACTAAAACCTCTGTGGAAAGCCGGTTAGCGAGTTGCTAACATGTAAACAAATGGCGGTCCTGGTTAGCAGCGAAGTCGCGCCCATAAATCACGCAAAGCCTCATGGGGGCTTTGAATAAAGTGGATATATCATATGGGCTTTACAAATGAGCCTGATTCCCCATCTGTCCATCTTCCATCACAATCATGTATTTTTTTAAGTGAAGCAGACGACCAAACTGTAACAAGCATTATTTAGCGCAGCCATAATCAACTGTGTGATCACATCACAGCTGGAGGGGCAACGGAACCAGATCTGGAGGAACCCAGCTGTACGCCCGCATTTCTGCACTTTTCCAAGTGTTGTAATTTCAATCAGCAAGCAAACTCAAGAAGAACTGAAGGTTATGAAAACGCTCTGAGTTGATTTGAAAATTAAAATGTTTAACAGCAGACAGAAAGAAGAGCTGAATCTCTGGAAAGAATGGAAAAGGAATTGGAAGAGAGAACAGAAATGTTTCACTTTAAACGATGATGATGGAAGTACAGCAGCCATTGTAGACGGAACAAAAACAGGAGTAAATTTCCACCAAAATGGTTCTGAAATTTTGTTAAAAAAAATTAAAAAAAACGAAATGTAGGGGTTTTAAAGTCCAAAATTTGCTAGAAAAACTCAGAAATTTTGAAATTAATCTAAATAAGTTTAGAGAAAAACAAAAAACAAATTTCTCAGTTTGAAGCATCCAAAATTTGCTAGAAATAATCTGAAGTTTTTAGATAATTGCAGACATTTTCCTAGAAATTTGAAATTCAAAAGTCAGAAACGTCCTTGTTTTTTTCTTGAAAGTTTCTGAGATTAAACTCAAAATCTCTGAGATTTTTCCAGCAAATCTTCACCTTTTCAAATTCAGAAACATCCTTGTTTCTAGAAGATTTCTGAGATGAATTTAAATTTCTTGGGAGTGGAAATGAACTCTTCCTTCTTTATGCGTCCACAGTGGCCCCAACATGTTGTCATAGTGAAGAGATGAAAGACTCAAAGTGATCAGATCGGCTGCAGGTCAAGCAGATCTTCCCCTTGGTCATTAAAAAGAGGAAAAATGATTTCAGTAGTTGGATAAAAATCTGCACCATCATTTCTATTCCTGGCTGAATTTGCACATGGTGAGCATTTTCCACCTCATGCGCCTCACAGTGAAGTCAGACTTCAGGGAGAAGGATTGACAATTAATGAGGATGACAAAGTAATTAATTGATGTTGCAAAAAAATCCTAAAAATAAAACGGAGCCTGGAATATTGTCACATTTAATGGCTCCGCCGGCCAACACACTCAGGAAAAGTGTGCATTACGGCCCGTGTATAATTAATGTGTCACGTCCACACAGAGCTCTGGTTGGGACAGCTGTGTAAAGGGATCCGCAGAATGCTTCCGACTGAAACGAATGCATCCTCCTGCAGGGCCACACACACACACACCCACACACACACAATGCACATAGTTACACTGAAGAGATACGTTTCTGTCCTAATATTTCTGCAGATTTCACTCCAGCTTTAATTTTTTTTCCTTTTATTTACAAGAAGTTAAATAAAGGATGTTTTCTCCTCCTGCTTTTGAGAAGGTACTAGAAGTCTGAAGTTTGGCTTTCTGTAAAAGGTCTGGCCCGGTCCGTTTACCTTGACCAAGTTGTGACCCCATTTCCTTACCGGCCTCTTCTCATTTCATCCCTTCCCACTTTCCATTTTCTACCTTTCAACAATCCATTTTGTTTCCACCTCCGTCACTGTTTGGTGTGACCATATTTTAATTTGTAAAAATAACAAATGTTTGCAGTGTTTTCTTTGGAAGACGTATTACTGCACCCAGTTTCCACTCTCTCTCTTTCAATTGTGTTTTGTCAGAACCCGTCAGTGTTCGGGTTTTACAGTTTCCCCTGAAATCTGTTCAAATTATCATAAAAACCAAATATAATTTGAATTTTCTTTCCTGTTTTTTTGGGGGGGGTTTGCATTTATGTGATTCTAGGATATTTGTTTAAACATAAAAGTGAAAACAAGAAAGTGGACTGAAAAAGTTACCATTTTGAGTGAGATGACCTACATATAAGCAAACTGCAGATCTGTGGGAAGAGCAGTAGGTAACTTTTACAAGATAAAAATGTTTTCACATATTTGTTAGATCTGTCACTATATCCTGACAATATAACATGAGACAGATAATCTGTGAAAATAAATAAATGAATAAATTAATCCCCTCTGACTCCTCCATGTGGTCCAACTGCTACTTGTGGAAATACAACGCTCCCGGTCAGAAACAACCAATCAGAGCTAGGAGGAGGATCTTAGCGCTGTCAATCATACTCATGTACGAGCTGCTGATGATTGAATCTTAAATTGCATGTCTCTGTCTTATCTCACCACCTGGGGGTGCTATAGCGCTTTGAAATGTATTTTCCTTAGGCTCATTTAATATAAATTTAACAAAAAAAAGAGACATAAGAGTCAAGGAAAATTAATGTACCAAGGTGTAACGCAGCAGAACACTGTGAACGCCACACTCTTTGTCCCAGTTAGCATGCTCTAGGCTGAAAGGAGTACGTGAAAAACGGCACCCAGGACGTCGCAGAACCTGATCTTCCACTATATCTACTCAACTTCTTCACGGTTACTCATAGGTAACATATTTCTAAAAGAAAAATCAAACATACATGACAATCCAGTGTGATGGAACCATCTTCATTTTTGAGCACATTCTTCTCTTTACTCATGTCTAATATTAAATTAAGATAAAGAAAAGCAGGAGGAGCAGAAAATAGAAGATGTGTCATAAAAAGAGGCTTATCAAGCTGGGGTGAGTACGTGTGTGTCTGTGTGTAAGTATCTTAGGATCCCAATATCCTTTGGAGATGAAAAATTGCTTATGGTTAAGGTTATTACTTACTTTCATTCCTAAGGTTTGCTTACTATAGACGTGTGTGGGACTACTTTCTGTACCATAATGCAGCAGGCATATGGATTTTACAGATTCTTCCCTGAAATTATAAGCATTAGTCGCTTTCGAAGGAGATAAATATCAAGTTTGTGGAAGTTAATTGATTGAAAGTTAGCTTAACTGAGACAAAGCAAACAGAAAAAGGGATTTGTTAACTTATGAAATGAGCCAATACGCCCTTCTGGTCCTCTAGGATGACGTGCGAATTTCATCATCGTGCTTATTTTTACTTTTAAAAAAGCACGATTGGTTTGCTGTAGAGGTTATTATTGCACAGGGACACAGCAGCACAGCCACAGCCTGTCATATAGTTGGTCTGAGTTAGAGTTTTGGGGCCTTTGGTCAATGGGTCCAACTAAATGGATGCAAGAGAAACAGAAAATTATCTTTTATTCTGCAAACAAACTGACATGTAGATCTCTATTAACCTTTTTCACAAAAGATTTCTTCCAGTCAGACGTTGGGGATTTGTAAAAAAGAATTCTTAGTGCTGTAAAATAATTTGAAACAATTCACTCACTGAGTAAAAACACCAGTGGTTCTGATCTTTCTTTGTTCAAGCTTCTTTTTTTTTTTTTTTTTTTTTTTAAGATTTTACGTTGGGAATGACACAAAAAAAAAGAAAAGAAAAGAAATTTCAGCCAAAAATTGGAATTTTGCATGAATACCTGCTGTGTGAACACAGCTAACTGGTACATAAATATAGTCCAGAACGACGTTGGAAAACCAAAGCTGAAACCTGAAACCTCACCGCGTGTCTTTCTGCTGTGGCGGTTTGACGTTCCATCATTTCAAACATGTAACTCTGCTGCCAAGCTAACGAGCTGAAACCTCTGGAGGCCTCGGCGGCGGATCTTGAAATATTGAATGCTCAACTCATTAGCATGCTTCACTTTATGGCCCGCCCTGGGACATCAGAGGAGCATAGAAACCAACAGGAAGTGACAGAAGACAAATGGATGTTGACAAATTCGACGGCTGATGATAATCATCCAAGCAATTCCCATTTTATGGTTTGGGCTTTTCCCCTGCCCCATCTCTGCAGCAGAGAAATAACTTAGCATATAAAATACGCATGAAGCTTTTTCTCAGCACGTCGGGGGGTCGAGAGAGGGTCACTGGGGTTATTCCAGTACATTGCTATTCATGGGATTGGAACAGTGATGTCGTTACAGTGGGCTAAGGCAATTGTCCCCTGATAAGAGATTCAAATCAGCAGCAATCGTGATCAATCATCAATTTTATTCACAATTTGGAGCAACTTCCTCGGGAACTTTGCCTTGGTACCCTCCGTAGCTCGGCAACAGCTGCCGCCGTTCGCCTCCGTTTAATTTAAAGCAACAGCAAAGCGGAGATGTGACAAGAAGCTGAGGCCCGTCATCTGACCAGCTGTGCTTCTCTCAGCCGCGGTGGGGAACAAAACCAAAACATTCTACATGCGAGACAGGGAGTCACCAATCACGACTAACGTTATTTAAACACAGTTTGCTTGAAGCTCGGTTTGGGCCGGATGGTGTTGTCTCTCCCTGAGCCCTCCTCAGATCCAGGGAATCTAATAAATGCTCCCGGCAGCAATGACTCGTGTGCTGCCTCGTTTAGTTCAGTCATACAGTAAGTTTGTGGTTTCGGTCATGCAGGACTGGTCAGTGGTCACTATGGGCGACAACGAAACGATGTCTGAGAATGTGTTTGAGCACACACTGCAGATCCCTTCATGGGATTTAGAAAATCACATTAAGCTACAAACGTGCGAAAATCTTTGACAATTTTCTGCAAATGTCAAAAAAACAACTATTTCGCAATTGAAGTGTTTCGATTAAATAAGAAATGACATTTGAAAAATTATGTGGAGAAGCTTGTTTGATGATTTTCAATGATTTATTGTGTGATTTTAATTTAATTTCCTATTTAATGGAAACACTGCGACTGTGAAATTGTTGTTTTTCGACATTAGCAGGACACAGAGAAAGGATTTGTACACATTTGTAATGGAAACGCAGCCACTGATTGGTAAGGCAAGAAAGTGTGAGTATCTCTGCAGTCCTGAGGCGTTCAGTAAATATTGTTCTGCAACAATTTGAAGTTCTGGTGTTCAGAACCGAAAAATAAGACACAACTTGTTCTGATGGGGTATTTTTATGCATGCTCTCTCTCTTTTTTCCCCCTCTCTGCTCTGGATGACTCATTCTCCACACATCAATATTACAAGACCTCCCCATCTTCACGCCAGCAGGCCCAGGCCGCATTATTAATTTAACTTTTTATTTTTCAGATTTCTCCGCCTCGCCCCGGTTCGGATGAGTCCAGGAGGCTGGCGATGAGGCCGACCTCCCCGGACGAATGCGTTTCATATTCATTTAGTGCAGCAAAACCCTCACGTAAGGACATATTCCATAAAGCGGTGATGAAAAACGAAAACGCAGATTGATTTTTGCTTGCCATGATTAAATAAATTATTTGGGATTTTAGTGTTTGCTGCTTTACGTTCTTATTTACATCCTTGTTTGGGGATTCGAAGTCGATTTCAGCTTCGTGTCGGGTTTTAGGATAGTGGGGTGGTTGCCAGACATTGACCTGCATCGTTTTTCCTTGGACGTCAGGATGGGGATGATTCTCTGAAAACCATTTCTATCCAGCAGCAAGACATTAAAATTGATCACTTGGGCTGCTGGGTATTGATTACAGGGATTGACCAATAGTTTTTGAGCAGTTGGGGTTGAGCGCTGGTAATGTGACGGGCGTGTTTGTATGGGTTGCCATGACGGTTTCTCCTCTGGCTGCTGTCGGCTGGCCTCGGGCCTTTAGCCGGGTCTCACCGTTTCGTACGGTGAGTGCTGCTGTCAAAGCTGGGAAAGTAAGCAACAGATGGATCAAGTTCACTCCATCACATCACAGTCCTGCTCATGCATTATGAATACAGACTGTGAAGGGTATAATATTCATAGTATGCTTCTATCTGCCCTTCACCGCTTCAGCTCATTGATTTGTGGATTTGTTTCACTTCTTGCTTCAATATTTATATATGAAGTATTTTGGCTGCAGAAAGAGCAGGTGGACCTACCAAAAATAAAAATTAAACAGAACACCGGACCCCAGACTTACACTCGCCTGCCCCCCGCCCCACCACCACAAGTAACTACGTTAACTTCAGTTGTTATAAAAATGGTATATACTGCAAATAGGATTTAAACAAAATTGGTCTTGGTAACTTAACGCCTTGAAATTGGGCATCTGTCTCTTTAAGAAGCTCCTGCTCTTCTGAAACTCCGCCTTCAGGAAGTCATCACAACATGGCTTCTCTATTAATTAACCCTTTAACAACGTTTTTACTAGCATTACACTCAGAGGTAATGTATGTGTGTCTTAATGTATGACTTAACCCAAGTCATACATTAAAAAAACAAAACAATAACGTTAAACACTTATAAGGTTTTACTAAACTCCTAAAATTGTCTTGTTCTGACAATAAACTAGTTATTCTAACTGACCCACTTCAGTCTACTTTTATGTCAGACTAAGTCTTTTTTCCCTCTTACATTGTATGTAAATATTTGTATTTTTTTAGGCTGGCAGTCACCATGGAGAACAACTGAATAAGCGTTGCAAAAAGAATTTATATGCATATATGCAATCCTATTTGTAGGGTCATTACCTGCAGCTCAGGTAGGAGTTGAAACATAGATCTTGACAGACACCAGTAAAAATACGAAGGTAGAGAGATGTGCCGTCTTCAGTAGAAAGTCACTTCCTTTCATGTCTGAGTACCAAAGGAAAAAAAAAAAAGCTTTGCTACAACGGGCAACCGTTGGGATTTCTGTGCCAATTCAGTCCTATTTACAGCTTCACACACAGTCACTGCCTTTCATCTGAAAGATGCCGCTCCGTCACCTCAGCCTTTCTGTTTCATCAGCAGAAAGCTAAATGTTTCGGGTCTACACCTTGACATGGGAAATGTTGTCTGTTTTCTGAGCTGGTTGTGATTAAGAATAAGGATCAGCTTGAAGTCCGATTCTGTTTTTCAGAATCTGATCTCTGCAACAGCTCTGCAGCTACCAGGACTGGGCTGAAAATAGTGCGTCGAAACAGGAAGTGGAGCTTTCTCGCACGTTTAAACATACAAACTGCATATCTGCGCACCTGAATACCTTAGTGAGGACATCCATTCATCATCGTCATTTCAGTCACAGCTCCCTGCCCTCTTGTCTGCACTCATTAAGTCTCTGATTTTGAGAACATCCTCTCCTCACACCCAGAGGAGATTAAGGGGAGGAATTATAGTGCGCCGTCGAGGCATTAGAGAGGCATGTATTAAAACTAGCCCTCTCCCTCTAGCTCTTTCTGAATATTTAAGTCTGTGAAAGCAAAGCCAGAAGTATTATGCATCACTGAACCAGGGCTGGCTAAGAGATTTTAAATTACTTGTCAGTCCATCAGGCATTATGGAGTCGCAACTCCCAACTGGCTGTTGCGTTTTGACTAAACCTCTTCTTGGTGTTGTTACTTTAGTTCCCCCTGCCCCCGATCTCTCTTACTGATTGCTTTTAAAGAAATTCACTTGCAGGCCACCTCATTAGGTTAGGGACTCTCCAATTTCTTGTTAGCACAGACAGTGAATCAGCCAATCACATGGAAGCAAGTGAATGCATTTAGGGATCTGGACGTGGTGAAGACGATTCGAAGAAGCTCAAATCGTGACTCAAGTGATTTGAGGCACGGTTGCTGGTGTCAAACATGCCGGTCTGAGTATTTTAGTAACTGCTCATAAGTGTCTTTGGGGTTTACAGGAAATGGTTGTGTGTCTTGAACACAGCAATGCATAGGTCAGTAGGTCCACAGCCTCCATACATTAATCCAGTAGAGGACCGTTGGGATGTGGCGCTACAGGAGATTCATGATAGATATACAGCAGCTGGGTGATACTAAAGCTTTTCCCCACATTCAGATCTGTTGATCTGACAAAACCATTTGACTTGACTGAAAAACACACAAGAAAGTCGTATAAATGTGTAAATGTACACCTTTACTGATCTGCCTTCAGTTCAGCAGCCACACTCGTCATGAGGTGATGAGACCATTTCTAACCTTAGCTTCTTAAGCATAACTGCGCTCCCATTGATGTTGAAAGGTAAAGTAAGGCAGGAAACCAACCAGACTGGAAGGGTATGTTTCATATCATACCTGGAGAGCAAGCAGATCACAGTAGCATATTTACTGCTATATTTGTACCTGCTTGCGTTAACTATAATAGTACGAGATTGTTGTACTGATTAGAGATTGTTATAGTTTGTTTTTAATCCAGTTTAGAAATTGTTGCCATTTTCTCTTTTAAGTTTGTGTGTTTTAAGGTATTCAGTGATGTCCTTTTGTAATGTTGAGGCAGTTGATTCGATTTTTTGAGTTTTGTGAAGGGGAGTGCTGATTTATCAGTCAGATGTACCAATTTCCTTAATTTCAGGAGATCAGTGATCGACCGATTTTTACACATGAAGCCAATCTTATTCATCTTATCCACCGATCTTTTATACCTCAGGAAAGGTCTAAAGATCAAACACTGAACGGTTTGACTGATAGACCCAGTATATCAGTCATGATAGGCCACCAGGTCATGTCGGAACATTTACAGTTATAACTCTGTTGCCTGTTCAGCAACTTTCTAGCTATTTTGAGCAACATTTCAGACAAAAGAAATTAGAATCGGAAGGTTAGGCTTTATCGGTAATTGGCCAGAAAACGCCAATTGGTGCACCCCTAATTTTGTGTCTTAAGGTATTTCATTATGCCTTTTTTATGTAATATTTGTAAAAGTATGATTTTATTCTAATGTTTGTGGTGTGGACCCCAGAAAAAAATAGTGTCTACTGTAATAGGTATCATTAAATAAAAGACACAAATGAAAATGTTAAATTATGTTTAACAGTTGATCAGAGTTTTCATTACTCACTGAAACGTTCCAATAAAAGTGTGAGACTAATGAAAGAAGCTTTCAAACCTCAAGTGAATTTATGTTTTTAATAAGCTTGTTGTAGAGTCACAGCTGCTTCAGACACCTGCTACAGGTGCAGCTGTTTCCTTCTGTTGCATCACTCCAGAGTCAAACCAAGTGAACTGAATAACAGACTGATCCCACTTTACTTTTCCACCATCAGGACTCGGAGAGCATTCTTCACCTTTGAACTCGGCCAAAAATCGTTTCAAGCTGTGAAGTTTATCTTTTGTTTTTACCATCCCACGGACGTCCATTAGACCTTATAGGACTTATTTTCCTTGGAGTGAAAAACAAATTGTAATATTCTGATAAAGATGTACTTTTTATGCAAAAATCAACACAGTTTTTAATCAAAAAAATGTTTGTTTTTTTACCCTCTAATATGTGTGCTGTTATATATTTTCAGTACATAAAATCATATCTTCTCCAATTGCAGTAACAATGTACTTAAGCAGTGTCTTCTGAATGCTAGTCGATGCTACAGAAAATGCTAAACTGACACATACACTAGCTTAACATTTGAGGAAAGACTTGAAGAAAAACAATTTGAGAGAAATTCAAACTGGTTAAATCTTGTGCCACACAGTCAAAGTTGTCCAAAACAATTTTTTATTTTGAGAAACTGTATGTTAACAAAGGCTTGCTGTTTGTTAGGCAGGGATCGAAGCAGAACTGCAGCCACACTGGAGCTGCAGCTGAATGCGGGACAACGCCGCAGCTATTGTGATTTTTGAAAAGACAAATATCCCGTTACATGTCCAGCTGGATGCTGAGTTTTCCACTTCGTGGCTCCTGGGTCAAACGAAACCATGGAAAATGCTCTGACACGTAACACTAATGTCTTTTTGATACTCCCGCCACTTGTGGAAGAATAACGGTCTCTGCCTGATAGAGTTTTGTTTGTCTCCTGTTGCCTTTTTGTCAGTGATAAAAGCAAGTCGCAGTAAACCCCAAGCTGTTACCTAGCAACGTGGTTGCAGTAACCCCAGGTCTGTAACCTGGATGCAGAGTCGTTGGGTTTGCTTGGCGTAGGGGTTTGCTGAAGACAGCAGCAGCGCTGTGATAAAAGTTTGATTCTTGCAGGGCTGAATATTTAAATAATTAAAAGACCAGACAGAATAATAATAAAAAGAAACACATTTCATCTGCAACACTTTTAGAGCTCTTCTTGACACAATTTCACAGCAGGATGTGTGATGTGGGGATTTTATCCAGGGAACAGCTAATAATAGAAATGCACATCTTCAAATTAAAGAAAATAATATATCTTTGGCTGGTTTACTATCTTGTTTAAATTGCCACACTGTGTTTGAAGGTACTGCTATTGTTAACGCTCACTTTGACAGTTTTTTTTTTTGTATGATCATCTATTTTTAGTCTTGGTTGTTACTGTGCGGTTCCAATCATTTTCTACATTCCAAATGACATAATTCATATTCCACTAGAAAACACTAGAAAAGTCCCATAGTTTTCTTTTAAAGAGGCAGTATTGTGTGTTTTCCAGACACATGGTGCCATTTTACAGCAAAACCAAATAACTATGTGAATTTCAGTTATAAAGATGCTGAATATATCAAATATGACTTAAAAGAAATTTGACTTCTTAACCCAACGCCTCGAAATTGGGAGTCCGTCTCTTTAAAAACTCCTGCTCTTTGTGAAACTCTGTTCTCAGAAAGTCATCACAACATGGTTCTTCTAACTCTTTAAGAATGTTTTTACCAGTGTTTCACTGAGAAGTAGCTCCTTTATTGAGCTCAGCAGATGAGCAGTTCCACCAGGTGTTTGCTAATTGCTGCTGGCTAGTCTGAAGGAGCTGAATAGTGGGACAGGGCATCTTTGTGAAGCAGAAGCTGGGAAACTGCAGCTCATAGGAGGAGCTTCATCCTCAAAGGTGGGGTTAGGTCCCAGGTATTTTGCTCAGTTGAATGGTTGCCACGAGAGATTACAGGATTTCTTTAAAGTAGACAAAAACATGGGTTTCATTAATGTATTCTTATTGTTTCATGGTTTGAATTCCAGCATCCCTTTGGACCTGTGGCTTTCTCGCCAACTCCAAATAATGCATGTTGGATTAATTTGTCTTCCTTTCTGAGATGGAAGGCAAAATCTCTGTTCGTAAGGTTTGCTGGTGACTTTTGAAATCTCCTGTGGTTTTTAGGCCATTATCTTAGCAGAAAGCCTTTTTAGACCAAAGGAGAGAAATACAAAGGGAGAGTATTGATTTAGGCGTTATTATCCAGTGCCTGACAGTACTCTGATCGATGGCCAAGCTCTTTTGGGTCTTTTTACAGTAGACTTTTCCCCCCCTTTTTTTAAGAGTTGACATTTTGCTCTTATCGTAGCATATTTTAAGGCTACGGTTTGTACTATCTTTGTTTACAGTCGCTATGGCTGCAGACCATTTCCTATATCCTTGTGGGGCAAGTGACATTGTCACTCTCCACACGACTTTTCTGAACAGATTCTCCTCAATTGTCATTTTTAAATTCTAGCAGTGCGCTAGATGTCATTCTAAATGTCTTTGCCCTGGTGTTGCTAATAGCGCTTTAAACAAATGTCATAATTCAACACAAAAGTCAAGGTTTCGTTGTTAATTTAGCTCCTGGCAGTAAGGATGACCCCAATACCCCATGCATATTCAGACTTGGGGTTAACAAATCCATATGACCTCAATCGGACATATTTCTATCATTTTTATCAAAAAGGTCCAAGATTGTGTTCTACAGCACCAAGATGTTAGCAGCCAATCCTATAAGTCCTTTAAGTTGTAAGGTGATGCCTCCATTGGTCCAATTAATTTATCCAGCGCCTCCCATAGATGCTCAATTGGATTCAGATCAAGAAAATATGGAGTGTTGCTTTTTAAAACTATGCTTGAACTACTTTCCTTAGTGGCGAGGTGCATTAGCTTACTAAAGTAAGCGCCAATCATCAGCAGTACTTAGGTAGGTGGTAGTACCAAGTTAACATCCACATCATGCCAAGACCCAATGTTGTCCAAGCACATCACGACGATTCATTAGAACACACCACCGGTTTCCATTGCTCCTGACCTGGTTCTGATGTTCACTGATTGCTTTTGATAATTGACAAATGGGAAGTATGGACAGTCTGACTGGTCTGAGGCTATGCTACCCAATACAGTGGACCTCCATCTATTCCCAGCTCAGTATTCGCACTATTGCCTACTTTCAAATTTTGTGGTGGGATCTCAACTTCAGTTATTCATTGAAAATCTGCCTTATGGATTATTTTCGAGGAACATATCTAAAATATTCAAAATAAAGCGCGGCTTGGGAAGATGAGATGCCTCAGCACAATCCTACTTCACAAGCTACTGACTGGTGTTCGCAAAGGAGCCAATTCATTTTCATTGGCGCTGATTGGCTGTACCACCAACACAGAGAAAAGAGAAACAGCGGATGCTAGCTTCTGCGGTACGCCCAAGATTGTTTCTACCGTGAGTTACATGTGCACAGTAAGGTATAAAAGCTACAAGTCGGCAGTCATAAGCCTTTTTTTTTTTAAAGGGGGTTGAAATTATTCCTGGGTTTTAAATACTCATGCATGGTTTTGGTGCCCTAACCATTATGAATACCAGGGTCCATTGTACACAAGGTATTCCAATACCTTTCTCACAAATTCAGCAATAACTCCTTCAGCAATCTAAGCAACAACTTTTTGATTTAATCAGATCACACTTTCCAACATTTTCTGTGCACACCAAGAACCCGTAGCCACAAGTCTTTGCTTGTCATTTTCTGTCCTTGGACCACTTTTGAGACCTCTGCGGACTGGAAATGCCCCACAAGGAGCTCCAGTTTTGGAGACACTCTGACCCAGTCGTCGAGACTTCACTTCTTTTTTTTCTTGTTATGTTTTTAAACTTGCTCATTCCTTTACCTTTCTTTTTTTTCTGCTTTTAACACATTACCTCTGAGGATAAGAAGTTTCTTCGCTTGTGTTGAGGTGGCATTATGAAGAGCCGGTTTAATTTACATCTAACTTCTAGTAATATCTTGAAGTATTTCAGTAGATTTTTCCGTTTTTTAAAATTTTTTTATTACAAGTAGCAGGGCCGCAGTAAACAAACCTGGATGTGTAAAATTAGTTCCACTTTAATAATTCACTTCATGGATCTATAGAATAAGGGCCGTGGGTGTTTTGTTTCATGCTGGTATAATTCTCTTATGAATTATTTATGCATGTTAAAGAATGAATATACGTTCTTAGACGTCTTCAGATGATGACAAGCTGTACTTCTCATTCCGTGGGTGTGTTGATTGGATCTAGCTGTGAGGAAAAAATAGCCTTCTTTTCATCCGTTCAGTTGCTGTATTTAAGTACCCACGTGGCTCTCTGCGGCGAAAGACAGCGAGAGAACGGCAGAAAGCTGAAACACCCATCAATAAATGATGAAATAAACTCATTGTTGCCAGAGTCATTCAAGAGCACCGGTCTTTGTCAAAAGCGAGGACCCGGCACTTTATCCTACTTCGGCTGAAGGTCAAACAGGTCCGATGGTGCTCCCCTGTTGGGAGCTGAGCTGTTTTTCTACAATCCTGGAATATGAAGGTCGGATTTCTGGGCCGCCGTTTCCCTCAGTGCCCGTCCCGCCAGGGGAAGGAAGAGGAGATGGCGGATGCAATGCAACACGACCGCTGCGCCACTGCGCAAGGCCGGAGAAAGTGCGACAACAGCACTGAAACCTGGCTCAGGGTAGGGAAAGTGCAAACGGTAAAATATGCGGGAGGAAGGGGAGAAGAGAAGGTGGAGGAGGTGGTGGTGGTGGGGTAATTCAATCACATCAGTGTCCTCATTTACAGGACAGAGCGTCAGAGTTAAGAACTAATGAAATAAGCAAAAAGCTGAGTCAGATGTTTGCCTCGTTCTCCCACCAAGGGGAAACAGCAGGGAGCGGGACGGAGGTGAGACCAACGGTTCTGCAGACCTTCTTTGGGTTTTATAGGTTAAGAGGTCCTGACCTCTTAACCTAAGAGCAAAACTAAATCATTCATCTCACTTTCCATGAAAAGATTAAAAAATAGCCTGAAAAAGGTATCTTGGTTAATCTGATGCAGGGGTTTCGTATTAGCTTTGCAAGTAGCCACTAGATAAGGGCAAAAAATAGGGAAAAAAAGGAAAATGAATTTCTGATTATTGTTTACCTGTTCTGATCTGCCTCCATCCATCATTCCTTAACTGAACTTGGCCCAAAATATTGGTCCAACTGTTTGTTAGTATAGTTTTTTTTATTTGAAGGATGCATGGTAATGCATCTTATACCGTTGAAAAGTTTATTTCAGCACAGATGATGCAAGATTTGTTAGGAAACCGCATTTTGGGAGTTGTGGGGTAAGAGGTGATCTGAAAGCCAAGAGATATGAAGATGAGATTCTGCAGCCTGTGATGCTGAGGGTATTTTCACACCTAATATTCCAGTAGCCTCGGTTCAATTAGGGACCAAAATGGCCACATTTGTCTCGCTTTCCCACTGTGAAATGAACCGAACCCTTTACAAAACCGATGTCCCACCTTGCCAGTGGTGCCACTGCACCAAGAAACGACAAGAAAACGACGACATGGGCGCAACATCCTTCTTCACAGGAGGCAAGCAACAAAGGAGTGGCATCAGATTTTAGAGGTTATAGTATTTCTATAGTATTTCTCTATTGTCAAAAGACCACGACAATAGGTCGAAACGCATTTCGCATTTCGAAAAATGCGAAATGCGTTTTTCGCATTTGTTTTGGTTGTATCTACCCAGAATGCCCAGCGCTATTGTTTGCTTACTGTTGTTGGGGCAGCATCTGCCTGGTATATGCAAAAAGAGGTAGCTTTTATTGTCCTGATCGGAGCTTGATTACACATTCATACTTTCACTTCCTAGACAAACAAGCTAGAGTTTGATTAAAGTGGACTAAACCACATTCACTGCCACTTACTACAATTCTACTTTTCGTCCAAAGTATAAACACATGTAGATCACCAAAAGTTGTTATTCGTCTGAAAATTACTCTTTTGCATTTTCTATTCCTTGGCTTTATGTTTTCACTTCTGATTGATCAATCTTTGATGATCAGTGATCAAACTGAAACCAGGTGAAGACTTTATAATCGTACTAATAACTGTTTTATTAATTATTCTCAAAGCCCTCCTCCTGCAGTTTCAGTCCGTCTTTTTTGCTCCAATTCCTGACATGCTCATTTCAGGAATGTGTGAGGGATTTTCTTCCCCCCCTGCGAAGGTAGCGCTCATTATACAAGGCAGCTGTATCTTCAATGAGCAGCCAAATATTTCCGGCGATACGGCCGACTGTGACTCATCACTAACCTTTGGAGTTCATCAAACTTTCCTCCAGCTCTCTGATGCTCCGTGAGGTGTGACAAAGTGCGCCTGATGTCTGGATCAGATTCCATACCTCAGAATCTGCATCACGCCAACGTGTTTGTGTGGCGCCCATTAAAGAAAGTAGTTATGCAGCTGCCAATGTGTTTACGGCCCATCTGTCATGAGTTTTCAACACAAACATTAGAAAAGTAATAAAATGCCTTCAGAAACTGCTAGCAGCAATAAAAATCGTGACAGCAGAGAACATCAACTCTAAGAAGGAACCCAAGAAAGGCCATGTTTGGGGTGCTAGCTAAACAAGCTTGCTAACATGCGCGTGCTGAATGTGTTTCTTTTCCCCTTTTATTTTACAGCTACAAACCATTAGAAATGATTAAAACCTGCAGTGTTTGACATCAAGTCGAGTTTATTTTTGATAGCACATTTCAGCACCAAGGCAGTTCAAAGTGCTTTACACCGTAGCTAGCTCACCATTAGCGCAGACTTAGTGCTAATGGCGAGGTCAGCTCGCTAAACAGAGAAGAGATGCCCTGAGATTCTGTTTTAGAACATTTTTGATTAATGTTCTCAAAATGTATAAGCTTTTACACATTTAAACTACTCTTGAAGCCGCAGTGTGCAACTTTCATTAAAAATTGTTTTACTTTTATTGAGACTGTCATTTTGTCGTAACAGTACAGTATGAGACTGATAATCTGTGAAAAAGCTGAGTTCCTCTCCCTTTTCCCAGTGCTAACTCGAAACAAGCAATCAGAGTCAGGAGGAGGGTCCTAGCGCTGTCAATTACCCCTAAGAATGGCGCTGCTCCACTCCTCCCCTTGCTCTCTGCTATGCCTGCAGCTAGCAGCGCCTATTGGGAATGCAAAGGGTAGTTAGCATGACCATTGATCAATATTAAAATGATAGACTACAGTCTGCAAATGCAGTCAGGAAAACCAACTTTATTTATCTTTTTTATTTATTTTTTTAAGATAAATCCCTTGGTCTAATGTAACAAATATTGAAACGTTTAATGACTCGAATAATTATTCTCACAATTAGTAAATAGAGATTATTTTTAGTAATTCTAACTAATAAAAATAATATAAAGTGTATAGTCTGTAGGTAATGCGTGTTTATATGCAGCCTAAGTAAATAACTAGTTTCAGCTGTACTAACCAACAACAAGCTGAGATTTTCACACAAACATGTTAAACCAGCTTTCATTAACTAATGAGGCTAATTTAATGTTATGGAAACCTTGTATACACATATAATTACATAATTTATCCATGTACCTGAGAATTTTACCATTTGCAATAATCAGGACTAAATCATTTTAAAGAATTTCAAAATGTGTCATATACTATTTATTACTGGACATATGCGCTACTTTCAATGTTTTGTGTACTGAGCACCTACAGTGAAAATGTCTGTAGTGAGATCTTCACTCTAATATGTTTAGAAGCACATCAGGAAACTCAAGATCGCAACAGGACAACTGAAATATAGAACTATGTTATGCTGTGTTATGCGCTTTCACAATCCTTCCAAGTTTAAAGTTTCCACTCAGAGGTGTGTGAGCACAGCCTCAGAAATACGCCATCCTGTCATTTTTATTCACCACAAAACACAGGGAAATGTGAAAGTTATTCCCGTGCTGCTAATGAAAAGAACTTAATTACCTGGTGTTCAGTAAGTGTGAACTCCTACAAAAGCAGACGTTTTGACAGTTCACAGGTCTGGAGGATTCGTCTTTGGAGCCGACGCCGCGTCAAGGAGGAAGGGCATCAGGGTCATCTGAGACAACCAATTAGTGCGGTCAATCGCTCAGGGAAGTGTTGTGGGTATTTTCAAAGTGGACTTTCGACGGAGAAAGATTCACAATCTTCTCAGGAGTGGAAACACCAGCAGGTTGTGCTTCGGGGAGAAAATGGAATCAGGGCTCAGTGTTTTTAAATGAAAGCTTTTGTTCCTTAAACTTCTTGACAGTGTGATGAAATGTGCTTCCTGGGGTGACGGAGGCAAAAAAAAAAAAAAAAAACAAACAAACAAAACTCAGTCAATAAGTTTCTTCAGTTTTTTTTTGTTTTGTTTATACTTTATAGCTTAAATAAATATTGCAGTTTTTTTTCTTACTTTTGCCAGTAACCATTGAAAATAGAACCTATCTGCTCTCCTGTGAAAACATTGCTGTTTTCAGACAAACCATGAACACAAAGTTCCTTTAGAGTTGACTGCAACTTAAAGAACACACATTCTGTACAAGCTAAAGTTTTAGGACAAAAATCCAAACGCAACACTCTAAGTGCATCATCCTAACATGCTGGTGGCAGCATCATGCTGTGGGGAAGCAGGTCAGAGTTGATAGGAAGATAGATGAAGCATAACATAGGGCAATGCTGGAAGAACGGATTTTAGAGCCTGAAAATAGAGAGAAGGGTTGGAGCGAATGCAAATGCAGTTATTAAAGGGGCGGCATTATGTTGGGCTTTACATCACGTCATGTTATTCCCTCATCAATTACATGCACATGGTGTTGCTTTGATTCTTTCATGCATGTTTGAGAAATCCTTTAATCTCCCATGGCAACCATTTAGCTGTGCAAAATGCCTGGGTGGATGTAGCCCCGCCTCCCGTGACAAAACTCCTCCTCTGCTTCTCCTCCTTAGTTCAATGCTGGTAAAAACACTGTTAAAGGGTCGCCATTTTGGATTATTTTAACTTGAACTGTCATAAAAATCCTAATAAAATGCTAAGAAATTCACAACGGCATATTAGGGCTACTGTGACAAGAGGAAATGTTCACCAAAAAGAAAAAACAAAACTCAGGAATGTTGAGATTAATCTCAAAAAGTTTTGAGGGAAAACAAAAGTGAATCAGAAATTTCACTTTTATTTCTAGAAAATTTCTGAGATGAATCTCAAAATACCAGCATTTTTTTCTTTAGCAAATTTTCGAATTCTAAAACAAATTTTTTCATAATTTTTTTTTTTTGCAGAAATTGACATTTTAACCCCTTTTCAGACCCATCTACAATTACTCTACGAATTTCTGCGAAACTTGCTTTTTTAATAGCTCTGAATTCTTCTCCACTGATACTACCTGACTAACATCTGATCCCCAATCAGCCACGAGAGAGAACAGTATAACAGACCCAGCGTGGCTCACTATCACTGTGCGCCGGTGCCACGCACCCATCTGGAAAAGGATACGCGGGTGGGAGGAGGAAGAGGAGGAGGAAGAGGAGGGCTTTGCGCATCGTCGGTGCCAATAGGCGCAGCGCTATCTAATTAAACCCCCACCACGTAATCCCGGCCACACCGTCCCCAACCTCCCCCCCTCATTTTAAATCCACTCCTCCGGCGCACATCACTCCAACCAACAGTGCTGCTGTTCCTCCACGTCCCGCTCCTCCGCGCTGCTGTCCCGGTCTCTGCCTCTGGAGGAGAGCGAGCAGCTACAGCAGCTCCATCACCGCTGCCTGCACGGTAACATGCTCTGCAAGGCTTCGGCTGCTGTAGCTCCACAGACACATACACACCCTATATAGCTACTGGGACGTGTGTTGCAGTACGTGTGCGTGTGTGTGTGTGTGTGACCCGATAAGGAGATCTGCTTTTTATTATTGTTATTATTCGGTCCCGGAGGAAAGCGTCCGGTGCGAGCCGAGCATCCCTCCGCGCAGCAGGGGAGACCCTCCCGCTCCAGAGCGCCGTCGCTACAACCGGTAAGGAGAAGCGCTCAACATTAATCTTTTTTTTTGTTGTTTTGCAAAAGTAATAATACGGTTACTGGGACAGAAGGAGATGGGAGAGTGGAAACGGAGACGCTTTTGTTTACCCGCGGATGGGGGGCAAAGATGTGCGTCTCAGGGCTGCATGAGGACAGAAAGAAGAAAAGAGGAAAAATTAGGGAGGGTAGAAAAAAACAGTCCCGTGCTGCTTCTCGGGGTCATCTCACCATATTAAAACACGTGCTTCGTGTTTCAGTGCGGCTTAGTGTTAAATGCAGACAGCTCCTTTATTTGGCAGAACCAACAACACGGGAGCAGAGCGGGCCTGCAGCTTTTATGAATGATCTGAACATGGGACAGGATGCTGCGAACCTGACACCTTTCTGAATTCTACCTCATCTTCATAGAGAGAAATAGATAGCATTAATTTATTTTTAAATTGTTGCAATTTAAAAATATATATATCTTCTGCAAGTTCAAATATCTAAATGGTTATATACAGGGCCGGATTTAAATGGATGAGGGCCACTGGGCTAGTGCCAGTTTTGGTGCCCTATTCTCCAATATATATATATATATATTGGAGAATAGGGCAAGAGTGTA
>CAEFZY010014146.1:0-15266 GCA_903066815.1 Brachyrhaphis roseni
GTTACATTGAACTTGCGTCTTCCTCTACACATATATTCCACCTGTCTCACTCTTACCTTTTCTGCTCGAGCGCCCCTGGTGGCCGTTAGAAAAAAAATGCATAAATAAGCCACATCATTGTATAAGCCGCAGGGCTGAAAGCGTGAGACAAAAGTCGTGGCTTATAGTCCGGAAATTACGGTATGGCTTAATTTGCTGCTGATACTTATTAAGATAAATATATGTTTATTCATTACATAGCTGGAATGAGAGCGGAAATATATTTGGTGAATTAGGCTTCATTGTCTGTCTCAGATGTAATTACATTTTCTGAGGTTAAATGTCCAACTTTTTCGGAGATTAAATGACATCTTATAAGCATTTTAAAAGAGTTTTAGCTGGTGTTTTGTGATTGTTCTGTTTTCTGTTGTGTTCAGTTTCTGTTATACCATTTCTTCCGGTCTTCTGTCTTCCTTCTCAGGCTTCTCACTCAGCCGCTGTTGCGCGGTTTGTTAATCTCCCACCTGTCTCTTGTTCCATTGATCACCTGTCCTCAGTATATCTTCCCCCTTCAGATTTATGCTCATTGATTCATGTTTTGGATTATGAACTTTGTATTTTAAAGGGTTTTTTTCCTATTTAATTGCCCTTCTGCCTTGCAAGTAGGTAAGTCCTACAGACACAGAAACTAAAAAAAAATATATAAAGCCAATCTCAGACAGAAACCAGGAGCTTCAAATTGCAGACACCAGCCAAAGTGTCTTTGACGCATTTTCCTAGTGATGGTGGCCACTTACACAGTGCTGTGGTGTGGCCGTTGAATGACTGTGCCTGTTAAGGCAATTTTGGTTGGTGGTACATGTTAACTAACAACCATGTGAATGCGTGGACTCACACTTTCCCAGAAACATTTTGATAATTGATGTTCTTCACCTTTGCCCAGAGATGGGAACTCAAGTTGCTCTTAAGTCACAGGTGCTTGATCCATTATGCCATTAAGCTCCTTGTTAGAGAACAGCAAGTTGTCCAAAAAGTACTGAAACTTTGAACAGTTGGAAATTTGCATTCAAAAGTTTAGAGGAAGTGCCTCTGTAAAGGCAAGAGTGAATTTTAGGTTTATCCTGAATTTTCACCTGAAATAAGAACATCTCTAATTTTTTGTGAGAATTGAATACGCTCAATTTCCTTTCTTAAAATTTTAAGCTAAATCCTCATGTTACACAAAAACACAAATAAAGGACAGAAGTAAGGCAGGCAGATACTTTCAACAGAAAATAGGTCTTAAATCTTCAACTTGGTCTGATTGTCTAACTTTTTGGGATTAATCGCATTCCAAAAGAAAAACTGGAGCTCTAAGTTTTTTTTCCATAGAATAAGTCTGGAAGGAAGAATCAGACAGCACAATTGGAAGAAATGATCAGATAAAGAGCAGAGGGAGATAAAAATAGCGGTGAACTATGGGGGAAATAGAAGTGAAGAGGAGTGCCAGTGAAGTACACCACAGGGGAAAAAAGAGGGGGTTGTGTGTTCATTTTCTGGATAGATAGGTCAGATGGAATGGAACTATGCGTCACAATGAAGGCAGCTGTGCTTTTGGCAAGGACTTTGTTAGCGCACATGAGCCCAGCCATTTCTTCGTCCAAAAGCCACATACACACCTTTCCTCACACACACACATACAAACAAAAAAATCTAAATAGTAGGAGTTTTCATGGACAGGTGATAGCTAGCTTTACTTTTAGCTTTTTGCTGCAGGCCTGGATGAGCTCAGTCAGTGGTTTCTTTTGCCTTAGCAGGGATTTAGGCAGGGGAGTCATGCTTAGTAGAACCTCAAGGCATGAGGCCATCTAAGCAACACAAAGTCCTGGAAATGGCTCAGATTAGCTGTGATGTTCTTTTCCAGATAACACTGTTGGCCTCTGCTTGTGTATTTCTGTATGCTGTAGGTCTACTGCAGGTTGTCTTTCACTTAAAGCTTTCATAACAAAACACTTTTCACAAATTGTGTTCCCCATAGATGTCAGATGGATTTAGGTTAGCTTTGGTTTATTTAGGTTTAGCATAAATTTAACCATTGAAATCAGTTAAAACATGCAGAAGTTGATTGCTGGCTTGTTATTTTCAAAGAGTACTGTTAAGATGACAAATGAGCCTCATTGGGAGATATATTCTATTTTAATGACCGTGACTATGGTTTGCATGTAGGGCAGAAGGTTAAATTTTGGTCTCATCAAACCAGATCACCTTCTAACTATCTTCTGAGGTTTTCACAGCACAATTGTATTTGTGTCAAGGCTAAAATATACAAAATGTGACTGTTTATAAATTAGGCAATTGCTTTCATTGTGCTTTATTTGGTAGATTTACAGAAAAAGGGGGTTGATACATGTAAAACCAAATACAACTTTCTTTCAACTTCACAATTCTGCAATTCCTTGTTTTGGCCTGTCTGTAAAGAGCCCGACACAAAATTGGGAAAAAATTCCCATGCGTTGCAAAACTGAACACTTTTGTAATCCACTCAAAAAGTTGTGTTTGTCACGTTATTCTACACGGTTACATTTCGGATTATGGAGTACTCAGTGTTGGCCAGTAGACGGACAAAAACAAACTGTTATCTTTGGAAGTGTCTTTATTGCACTTAGTCACATGTACATTTATCATGAGGTAATAAATCTTTGTAAGTGAAGGATGTTTAATGACTCCGAGAGACAGTGGTGTAAGTGCCCTGTCCTCTTCGTTGGACGTACTGTGATTCCAGTTCCCGAAGACAGAGCTGTGGCTGGTATTTTACTTTACCGGGCCCAACACTCCCCTGGGCTCACTATAATGGAATGCTCTGCATGAACGCAGACCCTGGCCTCCTCTGGGCCTGTCTGCGTCCAGCAGTTTATGGAGCTGCTGCATATAGACTGACTCTGACTGACAGCATGATGTCTGCTTGTTGCTTCGTACCTTCCTGTTTGAGACTGTTTAATCTTTCTCTATGCAACGCACGTTTGTCAAAGTTTATACTGCTCTTTGTCATTCTGTGTAAATATAGACTTAAAAGATGCATGGAGCATGCTCTGTTACTATTATGTTTCCTGGATCTCTGTGACTTTAGTCAGAAAATACATCATTCAGCAGAAACATCAATGGTCGGTGGAGTTGTTTAATATTTCCTTTCCTCTGTAGACATAGACACGAAGGAAATATCCATCTCCTGGGATCCTGACCCAGCAGGAACTATCCATATTTCAGTCGGAACCCTAACAATGACATTTGGACAGGGGCGAGGGACTGCTATTTGTAGAGTCAGTTCACTTCCAAGGCATTGGCCCCAGATTTTAGTCCATTTTTAAATAATCATCACTAACAGTTTATATCTTTAGAACCTTACATCATTTCCTGACTCCTCTTTTTTGCTTTTGATCATGCTCTCCCAATCTGCACAAACACAAGCTCACACCACACTGTGACTCCTCCATTTTTCTTTATCCTACTAACACTAATGAGTCTTTCAGCTAAGCGATGATAGACTTGTATTTATTCTCCAGGCTGACAACTTTAGGGAGTGGATATCTGCTCTCAGTGCCTGGGGCCCATGCCAGGGACACATCAGCCATAGCTCCATGCAGCTAGAGAGGAATGGGGTAAAATTGTTTTCCAGCATCCCAGCTTCCTGTCCAATTTTACTTTAAATACCCACACCACGCATAACTTCAGTTTCCCTGTAGGCACTGTCACTACTTGATTCCCCCCACGCCGCCCCCAAAACAATTACCCTACGTTTACAGTTATGCCCATCCTCCAATGTATACACACGCAAAACTAATCCAGTTTGCTCATAACACACAAACAATGGAAAATCTCTGTGCATGACCCCTCCCCAGGGGTACCACTTACCTCCTGCTTTGGTAAACAGGGAAAAACTGCCAAAAGACAGACAAAAGCATCACAGAGTTGAGTTTTTTTTTTTTTTTTTTTTTTTTCTGCTTTGCTTGAGATATATGTCGTTGAGAAACCTATGGTATGATATGCTAAGTGCTGGGCTGAAGAGGCGAAGCAGCAAAGTGAGACACATAAATCTGACATCCAGCATGTGAGCCCATTAATTCAACTTTGCAGGCCATGTAGATGAGAGAGCTGGGGGCCTATCCAAACACTGTCCGTCTGCAGCGGGGCTCCGAGCCCTCCGAAGCACTGACTATTTACTGTGGGCCTGTGTTTGGACTTGTGCCATGTAACACTTTGACCTAGCAAGAGGAGATTGCTCAGACTTGTATGCAAGAAGGAAAACAGTGAGCTATTGTGAGGCTCTGCACAGCAGGGTTTGGTTTTCTTAGACTTTATCAGCTTCTCAGCTTACTGACTTGTGTGATTAGTTGTTTTTCCAAATCTTAATCCGACTTTTCTGCTTGACCTTCTTCCATTATTTTTCAGGAAAACACCATAAATATATTAAATGGAAAAGTCTAAGGGGATGAAGCAGAGTTAGATATAGATTGATAAATCTTCAAATATTTACTTTTTACTTATTAAGCGGCTGAAGGGTGAAACAGCTCCTTCCTGATAGAAGAGTCCCTGGTGTGAAGGCCATCTGGGAGGGCATGAATGGTGACCTGTGTGGCTCAATTTGTGCAAGAACATGCAGGACAAATTGAAGCACCAGCTATAGCTTTGTATACCATATGAATTGGCTGAGGCAATATTACCATGCTCATTTAAGGCTATATGTCTCTAATTACTTTGAACATCTTCAACATCTCGTACTTCATTAAGCTGTTTGTTCACAAATGTTTTCTCAGGTCTTCACTGAAGGGACTGTCTTTGGATTTTATTTAGGGCTGTCAGGGTAGGGTGGAGAGATACAAATGCAAGCCACATTGTTCAAATTTTTATTTGTAAAAAGAGAATAAAAGTAACTTTTTTTTTTTTAGCTTTAGTCGCCTTAATTTCAAAGTGCTGTGGCAGGAAAGTAAGTAAAGAGAGAGTGAAGGTCACAAGGCAGGGAATCAAACCTGTGACAGCAGTTGTCCTCATCTAGGACTAAGCCCTGCTTATGTGGGCTGTGCTTAACCCCACTGCCACCACAGCAAACCCATAAGAAGCGACTTTTTGATACCACTTTACAATAAGGCTCCCTGTGTGGATGTCTAATACACAATTAATAGATATGTTATCCATTCAACTACAAACATGTTATAAATTGTTAATAACTATTTATTATCCATTAATTAAGGATGAGAAGGAGACTACATACCAAAATTTTATGTTTACAAATGCTTATTTTGCTTATAAGGTAGATAAAATACATATAATTCCAGTAAAATACTTTCAAATTAAGCAAAATGTGTAAAACATTTTTACAATGTTCTGTATGCTGTTACTATATAACCCTGAGTAACCCAGGCCAACTTTAATGCTAAAGTTTAATGTTATCTGCTTGTGCATGGTTCTTGACCTACAACTTTCCAAAGATTTTTTTTTTACTATTTGTGGCTTTATTAAAAGAAAACATTACATTTCAAAGTTTTTATTTCATTAGGGTGTAATGTACAGTTGTCCTTTGGCTTTGCTCCTCTCTGCTGTCACAATGGATGACAGGTAAATGACCTCTGAAAGTGCAAATACTGTCACTCCACTGTCATAAATGCCCCTGTACCACATAACGCAACATGCATATTTATGATGCTGCATAAACATGGCCCTTACGTCACACCAGAAGCCAAATGTGTGCCTTGCCATGCCACTCATCTCACTCCCTTCAGATCCCCCATGGCACACCGCCCCAAATGAAAAGATGTTAAAGAGAGAATGCCAGCCTTTGTCAAACTCTTCAAGGTGAAATGGCACCAAGGCAAAAAAAAAAAAAAAAAAATGACAAGGATAAAATAAAAATGTAATAAGCCCATAGGGGATCTATTCCCAAAACATGTCATGAGTATGTAGCCATTTCATCCTGTTTTGATTTTGAGCAGATTCTGGTACATGTTTAGACACTGCTGCTGGAAGATATCAGTCATCCCTACCTGTCAGGTGAGGGACTTCTATAAACTCTGATGATGAGTGGACGACGAGTCCAAACATGTCGGTGACTGACAGCTTCATTGAACTGCCAGCCCCTTAATTCCGGCGGAATGGCAGTAGGCGAGGCCGGTGCATTCATCTTGTGAGTGTTAATACCAATGGCATTTGAGTCTTTTCGCAAAAGTGTATCTTCTATTTTTTTCTTACCCTACTGGAAGCAACAATGATTAACAATTTTAACCTTTCTTGCTTGACACTGAGCTGCTGCTTTTTCAGCGAGGTGGAGGCCTTTAAACCATGGGACAAAGTTTGTGCTGAGCCTAAACAATTGGCCACAAGTGGTGTGAAATCCTTTCTGGTCTCCTGTGAGGTGCCCCGACCACTGCACCACACCTCTGTCCATCTTTCCTCTCACTAGGGGTGTTGAGCTTCCCCTGGTAACGAAGCCAGACTTCCTGTAGTTTGAAGCCAGTAGATATTACATAAAGTATGTGAGGTTGTTGGCAGACAGATCATCCAACCCTGCAATAAATTCAAGCAGCCGTCTAGCTGTTAAATGGTTTATGCCAGATTTGTTTTCCTTGTGGCTACTGTAGTAAGGGAAAATCACATCCTTTTAATCTGATGAATTAGTATCACTGTTGTTCAAATATACATAGACCCAAAGTTCAGCCAAAACAAAATTGGCAAAGAGAGTGTTTAGTTCAGAGAGATAATGCTTCCCTATCTGGCTTGTCCTCATCCCAAAGGCGACGATTCCACCTCCAACATGAGCTAAAATTCATTCAGCAGCTTCCCACAGGTCAGACAATAGCGGAGCCATTTATGAAAGATACTTCCTAAAAACTAATGTATTGAAAAATGTGTTTCCTCCCCGCTTCACATTTCACTTCACCTCTGTTCTTGACGGTGCTTTTACAGTGGCCAAACAGAACAAGCTGCCGAGAGAATCCTCCTGTGCCGGCGGTGCCGTCTGGACAGAAAGTCACATGGTTATGACTCATGTCAACATCCGCTGCAGCTGCTTTTCTCAAGGTCCAAAATGGGGGAGCAAAGCCTTAATGGAAGAGGGTTTGATTTTTGAATCCTTGAATCCATATTGAGACTTTTGAAGTCTCAATATGTGTAAGTGGGAAAGTTAACAATTTTCAGTTAACACCTCTCCTAGCATATTAGTTAGCTGAAGCTAATGGCTAGTTGGAGAGAGACAAAGACTAAAGCTTACTTAAAGCAACTGCAATCTTAAAAATGTCATGGTAGTTATGAATCTATAAACAGTTTTCATGTTTGTACTGGATAGTTTAAGTGTACAAAGAAGCCAATATTTATATTTTTTTCACAGTGGAGATGAAAGTCGGAGACAGTGCGCCACTGGTGATTGTCCTGCTTGAAATATACTGCATATGTAAAGTGTTTCTGACCAGACTAACTGTCTGGTATTGAAGAAAAGCTGTGTAAGAAAAAGCTAGTTTGCTCTGCTCTACTATTACTTTAGAAAGTTTACCTACTCAACTCATCTTACAAACTCCATCCATTTCCTATGGCAGCATGATTTTTGTAGAAATCAATATACTTGTGGTTATTTTTTTTTTAAGTTGGATGTTTTAACCATCCCTCAGGACAATAAGATAGTGTCTGTAGAAGTTAAATTACCAACCTTTTAATAGAAGCTAACTTCAAAAATCCTGAACTATCCCTTTAAAGCAGACCAAAATCCTCCAGTTTGCTCCCTGCAGGTAACTGAGTGGGTCAATTTGTCAGTAATGTTGATGTTTGTACGTCACAGTGTCAGCAGTGAAACAACACTCAAACATGCAGCCAATAATGTATTTCAAAACATATTCCTGGTGTGAGTAAAACAGCAACACTGCACTCATTGTAAAATGTGTTTGAAAGCGCCGCCCCTGCAGATGGATATTTATCCTCGTAGGTGTGAGCTGACTGACAGGTGCTTTGGAACGTTCCATGAAGCTGTTTCACAGTTCAGTGTCAAGGTTACGGTGCATCACACAAATCCGCGCTAATCGTAGCCCCTAGTAAGCTCCACCTGACAGCGAGGAACTCGCGCTGACGAAGGATTGTTGACATGTTTTCCTTAACCAGCATGCCCAGCACATTATTTTCCCTTAAGCCTATTCACAGTAATGGGGAGTGCTGAAAGGATTTTGATTGTCTGCTAAAGTATTTAATGCACACCAAATATTTGAGACACTGCTCATGGTGCGGAAACAATACACACAGTTCCTTGCATTCTTGATTAATCAAGCATAACAAAACAAACCAAGCCAGTGGGAAGAATGAGACAGAAAAATGTTTTTTTTTTATTATTATTATTATTTATTTTCTTTCTTTCTGTGGATGGCTTTATTCTGGTTCTGGAGAAATTGCTTTACTTCTTTCTAAGAGTCAGGCTTTCTAAAACCATACTTTTTTTGCATGAGACTAAGAGCTTTTAGGCATTTAATAAATGATTAATAGAATCTTTCATCAATGAAACTCAACAGCATTACTGTGAAATGAAGTGTATGATTCTACCCTGTGGTGTTTAAAAGGATTACTGGAAAAATACAATATCTTCTTTGTCAGCACTTAAGGTCTATATAGCCATGCCTCAGGATATCCTTTTCCCAAAAGGAAGGATTGCCCCATTTTTTTTTCCAATGCTCATCATGTTAAAACCTCGGTTTTCCTGCAAAGCAGCCTCCCTCTCATAATGGGATTAGTCATAGAAAAGTTTCCACTTTCTAATATGATACAGACCTTGCCTTTTTCTCAAGCATGATAATAATGACTATCTAGTCATTTTCAATCATGTGTAATAAAGTTTAAAGTAATGGTAAAAGACATTTTTCGCCAATAGAAGTAGAATTCTTTGAATGTTTTTCCCCTCTGAAATTCTGCTACTATTCTGACACAACCCCAGACTTCAAAAGGATTATCTGTAGCACAATCCTTCTGTATCATCTATCATCTGAGGCCCTTCACGCACCCTTGTCCCCTTCCAGATGTTCTCTTTTGACTTCCACTCCATCTGCCATTCTCTCTTTCTCTGACAAAATCAATAGTAAGTCCATTTGCCGTATCATACGGCAACGTCTCTGCAAACTCCGGATGGTAATGATGCGATGATAACCCAGGGGTGAGGTGCATGGAGGGGGGGAATTTTACTCTGATCAATACAGTTGGTTTACAAGGTAGTTTCTTGGAATGTACCATAGTTTTGCAGCTTTCACAAATAACTTTATGTGATCATAATATAATAATTTGATGTTCTGGTAGAAGTAGCACTTATTGTGAGAGTTCTTTTTTTTATTAAGTTTTGTCAATCATAATTCACCAGTTAGAACTTAAAAGCTTCAAAGAACTTAAATTTTCTCCCTGTCCCTGGACAGTAGCAGTCATACGAGCCACCATGACATCACTCCATTAATGTGCTCCTCAGCCAAAGAGACCCTGAGAGTCATGGCCTTTCCTTCAGGGAGATTGCAGCTAAGGTCTTTTGTGCAAGCTGAAAAAAACCTGCTCAAAGCCTGCCTTCTGCTTCCTAAACATGGATTTAATACCCTCATTAATGATATATGACAAGGGAAATCGATGCAGACTGCACGTTAGGGCCCTTTTCGCATGTTCGTGTGTATTTCTGTGTGAGTTTGGGCTTATAAGTTCATGTTACTGCGAGTGTGTGGCTCTCAGTGCATTGCCTTTAATGAGTACATGGTGTTGAACATCATATACTCAGGCTTACCTCTGGATACCTTACAACTCATGTGGAAGTTGGAACATTGTGGATGTCCGAGCAGTTCCACTGGTGGATTCCAGAAAAGACTCAGAATGGGCAAAAGCATGTATCTATTCCTCCTTGCAAATTTCTTTGAATTTGCTTTGTTGTACTCCTGCATATTCTTCACATGCATGCTTCTCCACAGCCCAAAAACATGACTGTTAAAGTAATTGGTCTCTCTAAATTGTCCTTCGTGTGTGCATGCATTGTTGTTTGTCTTATGTGTCTCTCTGTTGACATTAGATGTCCACATCTCGACCCAATGACTTCTGCAGAAGAGTAACCCAATAATCCTACAGGAACAACTAGTATTAACGGAGGGTTCTGTAGTTGTATAGGATGGGATTCATTTAATTGATGAGATCGTGCAAATGTCAGTGCTACACTGAAGAGGAAAGAGCAAAAATAGTATTTTGAAACAGCTGAAACCACTTAGAGGCTGGAATGTATCAGTTAGAGTACATCCATCTGTAAAATTTTGTCTGACTTACTGTTTTATTAAGAGCAATATCTGCATCAACATTTCAGTATATGAAGCACAGAAACTGCTGCTGGCCGAACTTCAACTACAGGATTGGATTCCTATTTACAGAACATCAAAGTTAAAGCCCATTTAAAATGTAAAACAAAAGTACTATGACCCTGCAACATTCTATTTGAAGGAACTCACAGGTAAGGTGATAAACCCCCAAGATCAAAGTTTGTATTTGATATGCAGCCAGCATTGTCTAGTGAACAGCATCCCAACAAGCCCATCCCACAGCTATGCCAACCATTCAGTGCTTTATTTTCTTATTAGATTGCTCTCCCAGAATTCTATTTTTATCCACACAGATCTGGCCAGTGAATCACCCTTAAAGGCCCCATCAAGCTGTCAGGCTACCCGGAGTCCAGGTGCGGCAGTCCGACTGCACTGTAAACAAGCAGCACAAGCCCCTTGAATAATGGAAGCTCAGTTTGTTTTATGTTGTTCAGAGGACCTAAACAGATTCAACTCCTGCTGGGTTGAATCTGTGGGTTGAAATAGTGGGTTTGCTTCTCAACTTTGGGCTGAACTGCTTCAAGAGCGGGTTTTCAAGAGGCGAAAGGTTGAAGGTGTGCAGGAAAAGTGACATTCTACATTCAAAGATGGTCTATATGACAGTCGCTGGGAGCTGGCATTAAAAAGCTCAGTGTAACTCACTTCTGACAAATTTTCTTTCATTATAATGTCTCCGCAATTTCTTCAGTAGTTAAAGGGGCTGCAGTTTGTTGCAGAATAGCAAAATGACTGACTTAACTATTCTAGACACCAGACAATTGCCCAGTGGTCCTTGTTCCCTCAAGGTCAGGGAGAAAGAATGGAAGGGTCCACGAAAAACAAATGCAGACCATACCGTAGTTGTCACATGCTTCACTAACACATATGAAGGCTGGCTCCTCTTTTATCCTCAAATAAATTGCCCTGAAGAAGTGCTCACACATAAACGTGTCTCACATAAACTGGGCTGAGAGCCACATTTTTCATAATTTGCGAAAATGGTCCTCAGATTTTGATCTTGTGTTGCTGACTTTGAGTGACATTGTTCCTTTTACTGTGTTATTAAATGTCTGAAGTGAGAAATGTTTTTTTTTTTTTTTTTCCCCTGCACTGATAGACAAATCTGCTGGTTTTATTTCTTTTTTCATTAGAGTGGCACTATCTCACTCTAAAAAAATACAGCCTTTAATTCAAGAAGATGTATTTAATGATAGAAAATACCCTGTTTGGAAATAATTGTCCCTAATTGTCCTTACAGATTGTCTCAATCACCCAAAGCCCTGGTTCCTCAATATGCTCACCAGACAGAATCCAGGTCTGTTGAATGAGATGGATTCGTATCCAGCATGCCAAACCCACCTGGAACATTTGTTGCTGAAAAGCTTAATGGTTGACTGAATAAAACACACAATTCAGATTATTTTATCAAACTTTTACAAGTTTGATTAAAAAAATTAAGATAATGTCTATTGACTGCTACAGAGTTTTTGAGATGACATTTTCAACCTCTTACTTTGCTTTTCAAAGTGTACTGGATTTATAGATAGCAAATCACAACCGATCTCCTAGTGTCTGACTAACAGACTTGAAGTATGACCTAACTATGTCTGGTTGTCATGGAGGCATGATGATCTCAAGTCGATACTCTAAAGATTTCTTGTACTTTCCTTACCACTCTGATCATGGTGGGAAGATGATGATGGGTCCTTCTGCAGTCTATCCACTCTAATAGCTATAAAATAGCTGTAAATTGTATGTGTCATGCTATATTTGCATTCTAGGGAAACAAAATCCCAAAGATTGGTAATTATATGGTCAAAACAAATTCTGATCAATTGAAAATCACAATGTAAAAATGCTTCTCAATGGGAGTTGTAAGGACACCAATTTCTAGGATCTATGTCTTAACATAGGTATTATGTTAAGATGTTAACATAATATCTTAACTGAATATTAACTGAATATGAAATCTGACTAATCCAGTGGCAAAATCTTACAGGATGATTTTCAGTTACCTTGAAACATTCTTGAAAATCTGCCCCTTTTCTTTCTAGGTGGAAAACATGGGGAGGTAAATGTGTGCTAAACACAGCTCCGTGGGGTAGTTAACACCTTAGTCCCCTGTCTTAGAGGGTGTCTGGTTGTCATTAAGGGTGATGGGCAATGGGGCTGCCAGGTGGGGATCAGTGCTTTTGGTGTGCTGACAGTTTTGCGAAACTGTAAGAGAAATTACCCAAGAGGAATGAAAACAGCACTCAGCTGGTCTGACAGACAAGCTAAAACAGATGATGCATGTCCCAATGATTTCCCCCCATCTTTTAGTACCTTGCTGCACATGCAGCTGTAAGAAGCCCAGGGTTGCCACATCTGGCTGGTCTTACCTCAAGGTTGAAGAAGGCCAGGGGGCCTTGAGGGACGGAGTGCTGAGACTAAGGGAGACCTGTCAGGATACACCAAACAAAAGCTTACTGGCTACTGACAGGTTACACACAAAGAGAGCCGAGTGCATGGTTTCTGCTTGCGCTGTTAAAGATGACACCTTCAGTGAAATGGAAGGCTTTCATTTCACTGTGTGCAATAAGTGGTTTGCCTGTGTTTACAGTAACTAAGGGGTGATTTAATGGTCTGAGATATCTAACGGCGATATACAAAACAAAGTGTTCAAAGAGCACAGCGATGTAAGATTTTAAAAGATGCCTCATTAACATTGTAGCTAACAAAACACACCTTTTATCCAGAAGAACTGCATTTCTACTTTTTATATTGGCTAAACTCTCCAGAGGCTTTAATGTATTCAGAAGTGTCTTGCTCATAGAGTTGCTGTAATTCTGAAAGCAGGTGTCAGATTATCTCTTCTTTACAGATGATTTGAAAAGTCCATACATGTCCAAAAACCTACATTTTGTTGCATCCTCTGATGTGATGGTTTTCTGGTGCTGGAAACTAACATGTTCCGTGTGTGTGAAAAGTTTAGTTGCCTCCTCTGTTCTTCTCCAATAAGCTCAGATTTGCACTCTGTGGAAATGTACGTTTAAACGTCTAGGAGAAATCAATAAAATTTTCTTGTAAAATTATTTATACGTTTCTAACTAAATTTAAAGGGATATTAGGAAATATGGCTTAGTGTTAGTAATAAATAGAATAAATATTTTATTATATTTAATTAATTTGGTTTATGGTAAATATTAATAATAATATAAATATTAATCTGAGAAATATACAGAAGCTCTTTTCTTCTTAATAAGGTGAGGAATAGAATTTAACTGTGTAAAGAATATATCCTTTAGAAACTGTTTTTGATAGATGTTGTGACTGATTATTTACGTATGCCAAGTTTAATGTGCATTTTCTTCCACAACTTTTTAGCATTTGTTGCTTGACTCTTTTAAGCTCCAATTTCCTTCCCAAATTGAATGATGCAGAATGTTACACACCATTGACATACTGTAAACAGTGTAGTGTTTCCGGTCTGTCAAACCTCTAAATTTTTCTTTCCACTCTGTTTAGGTCCAGGCTTGTGGCCTTTGGCATTTGGGGCTTTAGAGAAGAAGAGGCCCAGGCCAAAGAGGGTGAAGGGCAACACGGGGTGACCAAAGGACGCGGTGTGGGGTCACGCTGGGGCTCTTCCTTCTCTGTGTGCTGCGTGCCCCAGTGCTCTGGAGGCCAGAGCCTGATTACTGCTCTGGGATCCAGGCGCAGAGCGTTTTCATTAGGGAGAGGGCCAAGATCATCCAGGAAGGTTCCGGCCCATTAATACATTTGAAACAGCGAATGAAAGGAGGGGGCTGTTGAGAGGATTTTTGGGGGGGTGTATGGAGTTATTTTGAAAGAGGAGAACTCTGTGGAACAATGATGAGGGCTTTGGTGAATAAATACCCTGTGGATCATCTTAACCCCGCTGTACTCTTTTTTTTCCCCTCCCGCTCTTCTCTCTAAGATCTGTGGCCAATTTTCCTGTAATTTGGAATAAATTGTTTGTGAAATCCATGTCGATGCTTCCACTGGGAATCCATTCACAAAAGGTGGAGAGAGGAGGAGGAGGCGGAGGAATTGGCTGGTTGGATAACTACAGAGAAAATGAGAACAATGTATGGAGAATCCGGTTAATCACATCATCTGCTTCCTTTTCCCAAATTTTCATACAACACGACACAGATTTTTTTCATTCGATGTTGAGGTAGCTTGGAGTGATCAAAGTATCTGCGTTCAAGTGAAACCAGAAGATGACACAGACAGATGTTTGCACAAAACCATGTCATAATTCTGATAAATGTTTTGAAGTCTGGGGTCAGTTCAAGATTACAAATGCAGGATCCAAACTTCCCAGGGTTTCTATTACTAATCACTCGAGCACCTTTTTCTTTTTGCCTCTAATTGACTGACATAACATACAAGAGAGCAGGTTGATCTAATTATAACAAAGGTTAACTGTGTGTCTTCCCTCTCCTTGGTACACGTGATATTTCCCCAGCTAGCTGTTGGACCACTGTAGGTGTTTATTACCCACAACCACGTGAAGCCTTCACTGCAGGAGGAAAAGAAATCTCTTCAGGTCAGTTTCCAGACTAGTTAATATTTTATCCTGCACATGACAACTATTGATTCATCATCATCACTTATTAATGGAGTCCAATGTTGCAGCAAATGTTAATCATGCACAATTCACACATTTTTCTCATATATTCAGGCTCAATTATATTTATATATGATGTGTAAATAAAATGTTTATTGCTGTAGCACAATCCCACAATAGTTTTTTATTTGATGAAAATAAAATCATCTACCGTATTTTCCACACTATAAGGCGCACATTCAATGGATGACCCATTTTTAAACTTTTTTCACATATAAGGCGCAACGAATTATAAGGCGCGTAGAATAGACGCTGGGGTTACAATATGCATCCATTAGAAGGAGCTGCGCTAAAGGGAATGTCAACAAAACAGTCAGATAGGTCAGTCAAACTTTATTAAT